>PVLD010021327.1:0-31706 GCA_004027595.1 Dinomys branickii | reverse complement strand
CGCAAAAAAAAAAAAAAAAAAATGAGGAAGGAAGATAGGTTGGCCGGGCGCGGTGGCGCACGACTATAATCCCAGGACTTAGGAGGCTGACGCAGGAGGATCATTGCGAGTTTGAGGCCAGCCTGGGCTGCAAAGTGAGCTCAAGCCCAGCCTGAACTGCATAGCGAGACTCTGTCTCAAAAAAACAAAAAACCAAACATTTTTTAAAAAGGAAGGTAGGTTGTAGGACTATGTGCAAGACATGTATCAGGCAATGGAGTTTTGACTTCATGCTTTGCATGGTAAAAAGCCCCTGAAGGTTTTTGAGCAGGGAAGTGGCACGCGCACAACTATGCTTTCGGAATTGTGCTGGCACCCTTGTGTCATGTACCTTAGAAGGAAGGGGTGTCAACAATAGCCACCATTTTGCTGGGTTCCCACCTGGTGTCCAGCCCTGCACTAACCCATTTTGGGGCAAGAGTACTAAGAGCAAAGGTAGTGTTGAGAGCTGAGACAGAGAAAAGACAGGAGACACTGGAGTGGTTAGAACTGACTGAACTTAACATGGATCGCAGGTGGAAGACACAGGGAGGAATGTCTGGCTTGGGTAGGTAGGAAGTTAACAGTAAGGACCTAGCAGGTCTCTGGAGAAAACCTACATTCATTTGTTAACAAAAGAACTTGAAGCAGTTAGACCATTCAGCAGTGATGTCCAGGAGGCATCTAGGAGTGAGAACTCGGAGAGAAAACCTAAGGGCTAGAAAGCTGTTCAGATGCCCTGCAAGGTGATGCCAGCAGATGGCAAAGTAAGCGTTGGGTGAAATGACCGAGAGCAGAGCAAAGATAAAAAGATGACCAGCGATGGCCCTGAGACACACCCAAGGCAGAAGGACGCGGAGCCAGAGGAGAAACAGTCCATGACAGAGAAGACCCAGAAGAGCAGCAAGGGGGAGAGAGACAAGGTCAAGACAAGGGAGGAAGTCCTCAGCTTCAAACTCTAGAGAGGAGATAAAGGATGAGCAGACTACAGAGGTGAGCAAAAATCACCACACTCAGCAACTCACTGCCCACTGATGATCATTCAAAGAACAATGTTAGTGAAGCGAGGAAACAAGCTGATGTGGAACAACACGGAAAGCACAAAAAGGGATCAGGCAGACCCTGATTCCACCCCTTTTCCCCGTGTACTAACCTCTTGTAAGTGACACTGTCCTTTCTTCTACAGAACATAAAAATGTCCTATGATCCTCTATTACTTTTAGAGGCTCAAAATACATTATAAATGAAGTAAAGCAATGAGACAAAGTTTTGATTTCATGAGTCCTTCCCATCCCACCGGCAAGAATCTCTGAGATACTTAGTTTGATGTGACAAAATATTGCTCAGGCTCAGCAAAGGGTAAATTGTGGTTGGAGACAATGACACTGTACCAAAACCAATTCATCTCAGTTCACTACTGCCTGGACAGCCTGAGGTCAGAGGCACGAAAACTAGCTGGTGCGTCATATCCAGAGCGGGGATCAGCAAGAGTGTCCGCGAGGGTGGGGCAGGGATGATGGAACCAAGGATCCTGGTCAAAGCCCGTTCAAGTCTTTGCATGATGTAGAGAAGGTTCGTCCCTGAGAGCTCACGCACTGAAGCGTGGTCCTCCGTGTGTAGGTGTTGAGGTGGCAAACTTTAAGGGTGGCACTTAGTAGTGGGTCGTTACTGGTCCTCCCTGCTCTCGCCCCACTTCAGTCTCTGCCTCCACTGCCGTTCTGTGTTCAACAAGTTACCCCTATACAGTCCAATAATCCACAACGGCAGTGAGTTACCAGTCCAGCTGGCAACTGTCAGAAGTTGTTAGTGATTTGAACCTTTTATAGCTCACATACTACTATGGTGTTGTTTTCTACATCTTGTGGTTATACTTTTCTGCTGAATGTTCAAGACCAAGTTAAGGTGAGACCTGTATTAATCAGTTTTAATTTCTTGCTCTCTATCAAGGTCAGTTAAGTCTCCTCAGAATCACATTGGAACCAAGTAAGGCACCTCTTAGGTCTGCTGTCAGCCTCAGCCCTCTGGATGAGTCAGGGCCATTACTTGACAAGGTTGCTTTCTGGGAAAGCTTGGGAGATTTTTTTCTCTCCTGGTGATTCTCCTTAGGCACGCTATGCATCGTAGAGTCACCTTCCTCTGTGGTCTCGTAATCTCCTTGATCAGAAGATCAGGGACTCAGCCGCGTTATAGGATGTTACAGCAGAGGTTCTCCTATGTCCTGGGTCCTCACTGACCTCAGAGGTGTGGAGCCAAAATATTGGCTATGCTCTTTGCCCATCTGTCTCTTTAAATGTTTAGTCTCCAAACCTCAGTTGTTGAACATCCAGAAGAGAAGATTAATGTCAAGGCTCTATTCCCTGCAAGGCAGAAATTCCAACCGGTGATTCAACAAAGTTCTGAAAAGACTGGGGTTGTGGCCTGCAGACCTGTAGCTGTGACATCTGGAAGACATCTGTATTTGTATCTAGAAGCCCTTTACAATGTTCCTTAATTGTCAGATTTTATTTTCTAACCCAGTAGATACCAGAAGACCCACAATCCTTGCATGTCCGTTTTTATTTATAATTGTTAAATTTTTGCCAAGGGAAGAATGACCAATGGAGTGATACAAGAGTCTGGGGTGATTTGAGCAGTGTTTTAAATAGATTAAACCATAACTTTGATTTTCCATGTATAGTCCAAATCAATGACACCAGGCAAAACCTGGGGACCTCTTTGATGTGGGCTCCTGCCTCCGGCTGCAGCTTCCACTCCATCGCCTCCGGGATGGGCGGGCTGCTGGCAGCAGTTCATCGACCTGCCTCACTGTCAGGAATGGGACCCATTGCCTGTACCTCCCCTCGGCAGGGGACGCAGCGGTCCCTGCCCCTGTAGCCACGGCCACAGCTGACTTTCCCCTCCTCCGATCTAGGGGGCTGTCCCCTTAAGGCTCTTAACAGAGAGTGCATTCCTAGTATAGTGGGTATGGCTGGCGGGTGGATGGGCTGAATGGAGGAGGTGAGGAGGCACCCAAGAAGTTTTTCTGGGTTCTAGCTCGTGGAGGGGGGCAGGCAGATTCCGAGCGCAGGTGCTGTTTGCACTCTGTAAACTTTTGGTGCCAAAAACACACACGCTGGCGCTGGTGCCGGTAACAGGAAGAGCCAGGGTACACCACAGTCATGTCCCACCTATTGGCCCCAGGCGCGGTTGATGATGCGTGCCAGCAGCTGCGGTTGGACAGGGCGCATGGGCAGCTGGGAAATCCCAGCTGAGTCACCTAGGACAGGAGCATGGGCCCTCCCTGCACCTGGCCTGTGCCCCTTCCCCATGGCGCCATGCCACTCTGAGCCAGCCACACACAATTTGAAAGAATTTCCTGCCTGGTAAGTGCAAGGTCCTGAGTTCAATTCCCAGTACAAATAAATAAATAAATAAATAAATTTCGTTTTTGTCCAGTTGAGCAAAGCTAGAGGGTTTAAACCCTATCAGTGGTACCTCTGTTCTGCCTCTCCTTTCCAGGCTCCGGGTCTTGACTTCAAAGCAGTACTCCAAGCCAAATCCTTTTTGGTGATCTTAAAAAGTAAGATAAACACAGGAACCAAAAATACAACAAATATTTCTCTATATATACATCTATAGATATCTACATGCATCTATGGTTCTTCAAACTCTATGTGTCCCATTTTTAACTGCTAGTAATTCAGTATACCTTTCTCTCTTTGGCTTCTCTTTAAGCTTGTTTATCCCCCAGTTTTTACACCTGATGATTACCGATACCTGACGCAAGCCTATGCTGAATACTGGCCCTAACCAGTTCACTTCTCTCCCCTGTTGTGTGCAAATTGAGAAGCTTCCTGTCACCCAGTAATTTTTCTTACTGGGTGTCCCTGTTCAGGCACCAATTTGCCTCGCCCAGTGCAGCTTTAAATGGACCCAGGGAGAAATAGCAAAGATGAAAAAAATATGACAAAAGACAAAGCTGAGGTCAGGTGGAGCCCTCTTTCCTGATGAGAAAAGAGGACCTGAACAACAACAGAAGGGGCATGTATTTATACTTTTGGCAAAGTTAATATCGTGCACACAGGGTTGCCTTAAAACTAATGACTGGAATTGTCTCAGGCATGATGTCTTTCTCAGGACTAAAGTATTTCCAGCTTCAGCCGCTCCCTCTCCTCCAGTAGGTTTTTTTCCAGTGCTGAGGATTAAACCCAAGGCCTTGCACATGTTAGGAAATTGTTCAACCAGTGAGCCACATCATAAGCTCACTCACTGGCTTTTTATCAGTTAGCAAACATCTGTCCTTCTGCTCATCACCTATAAAATGGAGGTAATATTAGAGCGTGTGCCTCATGGGATTGTCATGAAAATTAAATGAGTCTGAACTGTGTGACATGCTTAAAAGTGTACAGGAGTGCTCACTTCAGCAGCACATGTACTAAAACTGGAACAAAATAAAAGCCTATAGTAAAGAGTAGGTCAGAGGGCTGTTTTGAGAATAAAGTGAAATGATAGATATGAAATACTTCACACAATGCCCGGTCCACAGTGCTCAGTGGGTGGCAGTTTGCTGGCAGCTGCATGGTCATCTCTGTCATCACCATCACCCCCGTGCGTGGCCAATCCCATTCTTTCAGCCACTCGTGGAGAGAGAGAGCTAGAGATAGTTTTGTACAGTGTAAAGGCAATGCTTGCTCATGTTCTAGTTCCTCTTCCATCATTCTCTCCATGAGGTCTTAGGCAAGCCATCAAACTTCTTTCAGCTTGGTTTGCCAGGGAAGAGACTCCTAGACCCATCCTGAGCATTTAGCCTCACTCTTGCAAATCACTTCTTTGGAAGCTGGAGTATTGGGCTCTACATTTACTGTGTCTTAGTTATTATGACCGGGCCCAAAGCAAGGGCAAAGTTGGACACTCAGGGAAGTTGCCCTCAGCCTGGTGAAATGCCAGACCCCCTGGCATAACATAGCCTGCATTGCCCCATCGCGGCAGCCTGTATGTGTAGCCCCAGTGTGGAGTTTTTGGGAGTCAAAAAGGCTGTGTGGGAGCAGAGATCTAAACAGGATGGGATAGTCTGGGTCACTCACTGTGTTAGTCACTTTCCTCATTTCTGGGACTCTATACTCGACACCAACAGATTAAAGGAGGAGAGGTTAATTTTGGCTCATGTTTCAGAAGTATCAGTCCGTGTCCAGAGGCTCAGACATAGAAACTGCATAGTGGAGGGGTCTGAGTGAAGGAAAGTTGTTCAGATCATGGTAGCCAAGAGGCAGAGAAAAGGGACACGGAGAGAGATACCCCTGCCAGGTCAGGCCTCCAGACCCACCTCCTAACATCACATTTAGGTATAGCACCCCCATGATTCAATCACCTTTCAAAAGTCCTGTCTATGGGTGGATGAGGCACTGGGAGACATCTAGATCTAAACATAACACCATTGCTGCAGGGATTCTACTTGGCATGGCCTAACTTTTGCTTCCTGTTTTGTATCAGTTAGCTGGGACTTGTGTCCGATGTTGCACTCTCTCACGTATATCATCTTATTTAATCCTCAAAACAACTCTGTGAGGAAACAAGTGCTATTCTCTCCCATAGTGTTGTTGGATAAATTGTCCCAGGTTATACAACTAGGGAGTGGCTAAGCCAGTAGCCAAACCCCAGCAGCCTGGTGGCAGAGCCCTTGAGGCCACACTGACTTTTGGAAATCTCCTGGAAGAGGGCGGTTTGGATTGAAATGAAAATTGAATGTAATCTTTGATCTAACAATTTCACCTTAATGAATATATCTGATACATTTGTTTGACTTGCTGCTTGAATTATTTCTATAATGGCAGGAGAAAAAATGTAAGCATCTATCTATAAGACACTGGTTAATTTGTGCTACATTGTTGCAATGACATAAGACATAGAAGAAAATCACGCAGATTTACAAGCATTAATGTAAAACAGTCCTCAGAGTATATTCTCATTCATGTGAGGTGTGTGTGTGTGTGTGTGTGTGTGTGTGTGTGTGTGCAGTGCTAAGGATTAAATTCAGAGCCTCATACATGTTATGTAAGTGCTCTACCACTAAGCTATACCCTGACCCAAGATATATTCTTACATTTGAAAAAGAAAACAGATGATAAAACTGTAAATATTTTTGTAAAAAGCTGCTGGAGGTGTAGCTCTCAGTGGAAGAGCACCTGCCTAGCTACATGAGGCCCTGTTTCTACCCCCAATCACTTCCCCAAAACATTTGTAAAATAGTTAGAGTAATATTTGTAGCATACTATCATTTATACTTTTAAAAAAGAGATGGACACACACTTGCTGTTGTTATCTACAGCCAATATCCCTAGCATTATATGCATGAAACTAGAACTAGTGGCTCTCTCTAATGTGCGGGCCTGGAGGACTGGCATCTTCCAGGGGAAGCAAAATTACATCAAACCCTTTTGTACACTCACATTTTTAAACCATCAGTGTTTACCTCTTTGTATATCTTATTTATATTTATTTTCAAAGCAAAATTTATTCTGTTTATTGAGATTAACAGCATAATGTTTTGAGATCCTTCCAATGAATAAAATTGTCTAATGATGCAAATTCTACCTTTCTTCTTGCACAGTTACTTGTTTTATGGATGCTGGATTCAGAATGTGGCTCAGTGGTACAGCAATTTCCTATTAACATGTCCAAAGCCCTGGGCTTAATCTTCAGACCTGGGGAGAAAAAAAAAAGATAGTGAGTAGTGAATTCACATGGGTTCTGTTTTGTTGCTTCTCAAGGAAAAGGAGCACACAATCTCCAGTACTGAAAAAAAAGTTTGAGAATGTTGGTTCTAGGCCAATAGACTCATCTAGCAAATGTTTAAACACTCCTGTGTCTCACCCCAAAGATTCTGATTGAATTTGGTAGGAATGGGCCCCATGTGATAGAGACCACAGAAGCCTAGACTTTGCGAAGCAGCCGCTTTGGGAATAGGTAATGGCACGCTTATGGCATAAGTCAAGATGCAGAGACTAGCAAATATATGAGCATATCATAACTTCCCAACTTGAAGTCCTATCCCCTTCCCAAACTCAGCATGTGACCTGGCAGGCATAGGTGAGCAACACCCTTGGGCTAAGCAGCTATGGACCTCTTAAATTGGGCACTTTAGTAGTATTACCTACTCTAAGCCTATAAATTTAGTCTTTAGTGAGTTTTGAATAGAGGTAGGAGGAAGAATACCAAATTCCCTATGAAATAATTTAATAAAGGAAATGAGATCTATAAAAGGCATAGTAAAAGCTTTATATTACCAGCTCATTCTTCCTGGATTTATGTATTTTATACTGAAGGTCATGTCATCTCATACAGCACATCTCCAGCATTAACAGAGGTTCAATCAACATTTGTCTAATAAGTGATTCCACTAATCAATCAAACAATCAATCAATGTATATCTCTGAAGGAGAAGCTAATTCTGCTGTTGGCATCCACTACCCAACTTACTACCAGGTACATCCTTGGAGTAGAATATGGAGAATGTTTGTCTCTTGACAATAAATGTGCTAGGATCAGGTATTAGAGCTGAATGTTACCTGAGAAGTATTGTAAACACAGAAGGAGGCTGTGTTGGTTTGGGGGATGTTTTGCAAGAGGAACAATATAATACAGGACACATACTTTATTAAGATTATTATAATATAACCAGCTGTGGTGGCACATGCCTGTAAGCCAAGCACTTAGGAGGTTGAGGCAGGAGGATCATTGTGAGTTTGAGACCAACCTGGGCTACAAAGTGAGCTCAAGGCCACCCCGAACTGCATAGTGAGACCCTGTCTCAAAAAAAGACAAAAAAAAAAGTAAGATTATTATAATAGTCACCCAAAGAGTGATATACAAAAGAGTACAGGAAATCTGTCCACATACCAAGACCAAGGAATCCAGCCAAGGACCTGGAAATGTCCTGCATGAGTCCACCTGAATACCTAGAGCTCCTAACAATGCATCCCACAGATCCAACTGGAGGCCTAGAGCCCTCAGCAATGTCTCATGCAGGCCTATTTCACAGATCTGCACTGGGAAGGCCCACAGAATCCTGGAAGTCTATGCCAACAGAATGAAGGATCTGTGCTAGCAGGCTGAGGGATCTTCACTGGAGCCAAGAAGCAATGCTCAGAAGAACCAGAGCTCCCTCAGAAAGTACCACAGCCATCCTCAGCAACAGTGAGGTCCTGAGCTCTTCCAATAATCAAAATGGCCGAGTTCCTATCAGGGAAGCCAACGCAGCAAACCTCTCCAGAAAACCGGCCATGCACCACTTTCCCCTCAGAGCCAGGAAGCAATGCTCAAAGTGAGGACCAGAGCTCCCCCAAAGTGAACCAAAGCCATTCTCAGTGCCAGCGAGGTCCCAAACTACTCAGAGGATGAAAACAGCCAAGTTGATCAGGAAAGCCAGCATGACGAGCCCCTCCAACAAACCAACCGCTCCTTACAGCTTCCACCAGCTCCAACAGCCTTTCTCAGCTCCCAACAGCCTATTTAGTTCCCAAAAACATTTTTTTCTTCTTCTCTAGGTCTGCCTTTTATGCTTCTAGAAACAGTCCCCAGGTCAGCCTCCCCCACCCAGTCCCACACTTACTCAGGGGTTATAAGTTGACCACCAGTTATCAACCCACTAAGAGGCAGGAAGGAGAAAATAAGTGTGGTGGTCATTAGACTTAGTAACTAAATACACCCAACATTCTTCCACAGGATATAAAAAGATAACATTTCTCTACCACTTAAAGATCTCTTTAACCACATCACTTGTTTGTGTCACTGAACTGAGAAAAGTATTGTGGTTTGCTTCTACACAAAAAGCTTTAACAGTGTGTCCAACTTTTCTGTTAGGTGACCCACCATCCAGGCTTATCTAAGATCACAGCATGGAATTTTCAGGACTGAAACTATGACAGTTTCTGACAGATTGGACATTTAGTCACCTCTATCAGAAAAGTTATCAACATTTTAGGTACTGGTCACTCTATCAACTTGGTGCAGGGTAAGGGTAATAGAGGAAAAAAAGCCCCTATTGAATCTGAGGCTCAGAGCCTCTTAATGAGTTACTTGTGGACATTCAGCTACTAAGGACCAAAGATGAATTCCTGACAACATCTGTCTGACTTTAAATTTTATTTTTTAATGTCCCACGCTACCTGGGAATTAATAGTCTTTACTGTGGTTTGTTTCGCTGCACACTATTTTGAGTACAACTATCTTTTTAATTTTGTTTCCGTTTTGGAGACTCATACACAAAGGCAGTGAGAACAACTTTCCTACATTCAGTGTTTGCCCGGATGTTAGGAAGTGGTGTGTCTTGGGGTGGGGAAGGATCCACTGCTGGCTGCACATTTTTTGACCATCAAATTGAAGGGCTGCCCTGGGCAGCACACACTCTAACTACCCACTGGTGTTAGGCGTTATAAGATGAAGAAATGTTATTATTTCTTTCCTCAAGAACGTATAAAGAGGAGATAGAAATATACATGGCTAACTATATTACAAGGGAGGTATTATGGTTTGGGTCTAAATGTCACCTAATGCCTCATGCACTCATAGGTGGGGCTTTTTGCAAAATGGCTGATCTAGAGTGTGTGATGCTGGGATTAAAGATGTGTGATTATGAAATCAGTCCACTGACTGGTTTGGCACTGCCCTAATCCCTGCAGACTAGATACAGTGTAAAAGGGGCATAAGATGCTGCTAAGGTTCCTTGTTGCTTTGGTACAGTCTGCCTGCCATGAGCTGTTCTCCTCTGCCAAGTCAACCTACCTTGGAGCCAGCTAATTATGGACTAAAACCTCTACAAACAATGAGATAAATAAACCTTTCCTCTCTCAACTTTGGACATCAGATATTTTGTCTCAGCAGTGAGAAAAGTAACTAAGACAGAATTTGGTACCAAAAGTTGCATCATTGCTTTGACTATACCTGACCATATGGTCCAGGAGCCTTTGGGACTGGCTTGTGGGAAGAATTCAGAAAAGTTCAGAGATGGCAGCTGAAAAAGCACTACTGGAACACCATAGGTGGTACTTTTGGGAGATTCTGGTCAGAACTCAGAAGACCAGAAGGCTGATAGAAATGTTGCCAGTAAAGACCAGGTTCAGGGGGTTTCTGCTGGGAAGAAGAACTCCATGAAAGGAAGCTCCAGTAAAACTGTGCACTGCAAAGATAGAGCAGAGGAGATCTTGACTGCTAAGAAGTAATAGGAGAATAGAAAAAATGGCCTGAGAGCATCACAAGAAGCAACAGGACTCTACCCTTTTCAGCCCCAAAATTGCAAAAGTGAAAGACAGTGCTTTGAGAAGAAATCCCCAGAGCACCATGCTCCAGAATGGTGGCAGCCTAAAGAATTTATTCCTTGGAATTGGATCCAGTGCTATCAGCAATTCAGGCACTGGACCTTTACAACCAAAAGAAAAGAAAGACTAGTTACTGCTCCATCTGGCAGAAGACTTGGGCATCATCCATGTAGTGCTGGTTTTAGGCACATGTAGAATACAAGAGTTGCAGGGTCAGGGAGGCTTCCAACCAGATTTCTGAAGAAGGCCTGGGAGGCAGGCAGTGTGCTCCTGAGAGGGCAGTGCCTCAAGCTGTGAGTGTGAAGCCAAAGATGCAGTGGAGACTCCAGAAGCTTGGAGAAGCCAGGAGTATGGATCATGTGAGGAAAGTTGCAAGGAAGGAGGAGAACTGTCCTAAGAGAGAAGCTCTGGGAGTAAAACCATCTGCAGTGCTGTAGGAGCAGAGATACCCAAGCCCTTTGGAGTTCACAACTTGCCACAGATTGCCTTGGATGCTAAAAGTGGAACTGTGGGATTTAACGTCTGCTGAATTTTGGTCTTGCTTTAACCCCACTCTTTATTATCCTCTTTTGTAACTTTCAGAACAGAAATATTTATCTTGTGCCTTTATGTGTTGGAAGTGTTTTACTTTCTTCTCATTTGTACAGGGGCTTGAGTTTGCCTTAAATCTCAAAGGAGACTTGGGATTTGGACTTTTTAGCAATGCTGAAACCATTAGGATTTTGGCAATTCTTAGAGATAGACTAAATGCCTTTTGTGAAAAGTAATATACATGAGTCTTGGCAGGGTCCAGAATAGAGTGTTATGGCTTGGGTCAGATAGTGCCCCAAACCCTCATGCAATCATAGGTGGGACTTCTTTGGATGTGGCTGGATCTACAGGATGTGATGCTGGCTTAAGGGTGCGTGATTACTAATTTAGCACTGCCATAATCCCAGCAGGCTAGATAAAATAAAAAAGAGGCAGAAAGATGCTGCTAAGGCTCCTTGTTGCTTTGGTACAGTCTGCCTGCCATAAGCTCTTCTCCTCTGCCAAGCCAGCCTGCCTGGGAGCCAGCTGATTGTGGAGTGAGACCTCTACAGTGAGCTAAATAAACCTTTCCTCCCTTAACTTTGGGCATTGGGTATTTTGTCCTGGCAACAGGAAAAGTAGCTAAGACAGATGATCTATGTGTTATTAAAATGTTTTATATACCTTTCTCTACTTTGCAAATTTATTAGAATAAGCACAATAATGTAATGATTTTAAAAGCCTTTATACAGTATTATAAAGCAACAATTATGAACAACTAAAGTATCTGTAGGTTCTCCATTCTTACTGCAGTGATGATTATACCCAAAGAAAATGTAGACAATGTAACAACTGCACTTACCTGTCTTCTGTAGGGAGAGAGCTTTGAGATTTCATTCACTTATGCTATCAGATTTCCCACTGCATTCATAAGTTTCTCATTCACTCGGTGTAGCCAGTAGAGCAAGTCCACATGCCCACTGAGCAAGATTCTTTGCCAGGGGTTAAAGCCAGCTAACTGTACAAATAAGAGTCTCTTTGTTAACAGAGAAATGAAGTGCCTGACCCTCCTAGGGACCCTTCCCATTAGTCTAAATCCATTAGAATAAAGCCTTATCTAGAGAGAGGTGGTGATCAGCCTTGTAGCTGAGGTAATTTGAAGCCTAAGGTCTCGAAGATAACCAGGCTTTGTTGCCACCTCTGGACAAAGATTTCCTGGGGAAAGCACTGCTGTCCTGTTGCCTGCAGTTGGGCAACCTCCAGGGCTGCAGTGAGGTTTCAGGCTCTGAGTACAGCCACTGATACAGCTGCTTTGGTGGCTTCGGCAGACAAGCAAGCAGCAAATGTGTGCATGTGCAAATAATTTGGAGAAAACACATACCAATAAGCAGGCAGGTAAAGCTGACTGCTTTGAGATGTTTTGTAACATCTGTGCTCCCTAAATAACATGTTCTTCTTATTTCCCTATCTCAGATCTTCCCGTGGGGCTTCCCTGTTACAATGATGCTTGTCTGTTGAGATTTTGAGATGAGAAGGGACTGCTGCAATGCATCATGCGAGGAAAACCTCAGCTTCTGAGATGGAGGATCACAGGGGGCCTGTGTGCCATAAACTCCAAGTGAGAGGTTTCCCCCGGTTTCCTAGGTGAATGTGTTTCACTCAGCCAGACAGACACAGGTTTGAGTGTTGTGACTTGTGCTTGTGACACATTTGCCCAAGAATAGCACAAAGTGAACTTTCAATTCTTCACATTAGAAGGAAAGATATTGACTGAGTCACTACTTCATTCTTCAAGACATCTCTCATTTACATGAATTATATATACATAATATATATATTTTATTATAATATAGCCCATTGTTACCATTTATTATTATATAGTGTTAGAATGGGCTAGATAGGCTGCATCAACACATAGCCCCCCAAATATTACTGTCTTAGTGTGCATCACCGTCTACTATAGATAGAGTGCTCTCCTGAGCAACTCCTCCAAGTAGGGACCTAAAGATCCTGGTTCCTTTAAATGCTGTCATTTTCAGCATTGGGCCTTAACTATTGCCACAGAGGGAGAAGAGAGCACAGGATTTGTGGCTTGGTTTGCAAGTGCCATCCATTATTTCTGCCATATCCCATTAGCCAGAACCCAATTGCACAGCCCCATTGTCATTGCAAGGGCAGCTGGGAAACGTCCTGTTCTGTGTGCCCTCAAGAAAAGATGAACGTGATAAGTGAACGCTCAGTCTTTGGCACAGGTTATAATTATTATCTAATGTGGTTCTTCTAAGTATACTTTGCATTTGGTACTGTGGAGGCTGCCTTGTGCCTCACCCTGCATTCTGTGATATCCCATCCACAGATCAGGTCTATGAGCTTCAGGACAAGTTTTTTATTGGCCATATTTTATGGGTGAGGATCTCAAGACCCAGAATAATTACATGGCTTTGCTGAAGCCATACGCTGAGTGACAGGTCTCCACTTCTGTCATTCTCAGGGTGGTGGTCTCTCCACCATACCACGCTATTTTCCCCAGAAGCTCAAACTAAATACATTGATTTCAGTATAAAAACTCAAGTGTGGGAGAAAGATACATTTATTCCTCTATAAATCAACTTATTTTATAGTGCAAGCCCCTCTCTACGTTGGAAAGTATCATCAATGACATCCATCATTTCAGTATTTTCCGCTTTTAAGGAGGTGTCTAAGTTTGAGGTGGGATGGCAGGAGGAGTGGTGCGCGGGTGTTTAGATAGGGACAAGGTACTGGGAGATCCATTTGTTCCTCAGGGCAGCCCTTGGCCGGACACCAACCAAGATGTCCCTAGTTTCCTCTAGTGCACCTTTGCTGACATGGGGAGATTAGTCTGGCTTCCTCCCTATTCACACTGCCCAGTCGTATCCAGCACCAGTCTGTTACCATGGGGCAGTTCCATACTGTGGGCAATTCTGAAGGCCCAGAGCACGCAGCCATTCTGCTCCCAAGGCTCGCTGGCTCCATGAGGAAGAGGAGGGAGGTAGCAGGGAAGGACTCTTGCTCTTTCCCTTGTCAGCCAACTTTCTTCCCATCAGTAGTCTTCTAGGGAGCCCCACCCTCCTCACACCTTTCTTTTCCAATACTTAGGCCGTACCGTGGGCCCTCGAGTTGCAACCAGCCTCACATACAAACAACTTGGGTTTAGACTGGGTTTTTAGGTTTAACTTACAACCAAAGTCTTGGGTTACGACCCAAATGCCAGCTACTTGTGAAGCTGTAAACAAAGACCCACCATGCCAGAAAGGAGTATGTAAGCATGTAAGTGTCAGTCTGAGGCCAGATGTGCATGTTTGTGGACAAGATTTCGGTCAGTACTTTATATAATTGCTACACTTACTGCTATCAAAATGGCCCCCGAAAAGCTAGACAAGAAGATAAGGAAAGAAGGAGGTGAAGAAAGCAACCATAATTGCAAAGAACAGTGTTAAGGGACAAAAATAACCTTAGACCAGTTTTCAGTTCTGATAAGGTTGAGGCCTAGTGAGCCAGAAGCAGGTCCTAGTGGGCAACAGACTCTCCTAAGGAGAGCAAGGGCACCAGAGAGCCAGGTTCCTGATGTTCCCATGGAAGGGGCCTCTCCTTCCAAACAATAACCAGCTTCCATTTCATCCTCCCTTCCTGTAAGCCAAAGGTGTCAACTTGAATCATGAAGACAGTGTGAAATTTTTGTTTCTGGAAAGCTAGGCACATTTTATAACTTTTGGTGAATACACTAGGAAAATTGTTGGTATTTCTGGTAAATTATGCACATTATACAATCCTTTTTTATTATAGAAAGGTTAATTAAGGGGTATTTTTGGAGGTTTGGAATATATTATGAATATTTCCGTTATTTTTTTGTGGGAAAAATAGTCTTGACTTACAACCAACTTGAGTTATAACCAGCCCTTGTGAACGCATTGAGTTCATACATCAAGGTTCCACTGTATATCAAATTTTCTCTGGTCCTCAGAGAGTTTTTATAAGACAAAATGAAACTCACAAACATACTGCTCTTGTTTTATTGTTTGACCTATCATATTTCCCTACCTTGCAACAAGGCAACAAGGAGGAGGGCATGGTGGAAGGGAAAGTGAGGAGGGGAATACCATGAGGAAAACTTATTTCTTGATCACATGCATATCACATTTAAATTCATCAGGTCCTTGTGAAGTGAGCAGCTGTGTCATTGTTTGGAAGCTAACAGTGAGGGGCAGAGGCTTTGATAAGAGTCTTTCCATTTGAAAACCACCAGGATAGCCAAGCCCAACCTGATGGGCCTCTAAACATACCTTCTCTACCCACCCACTTGAACCCTGAGACTTCACCCTTGATGGCTTGATTCTCTGGTCTTGGTGATCAAATTTTCAGCTAAGATACTGTTCTTTTTAGAAGACACAAAGCTGTAAAAGCCTATCCATGGATGAGTAGTCTCCTAGGAATGTGAGGAAGATGGTTTGTTTCTCTGACTCTTTAAGTGTTTACCACTTCCCTACCACAGTTATGAGCCCTAGAGTCAGGCTGTTGTGGGTGGGCATGTGCTGTCATCCACACTGACAAAGTGGCGAGGAAGCATTGAGACAGCTTCGGTGGAAAGAGCACACTGCGGGGAGAAGCCTAAGGAACTCAGACCAAGCGATGGGCCAAGGAAGTACTGAGTTAAAGGTACAAAAAAATCTGACTAGTATTAAAGCCTATTTGTAAAACAGATTTTAAGATCAATTCAAAGCATGCTAGGCTTTCAAAGGATGTTTGTTTTAAAGAGTACAGTTGGCTTTAAATCAAAACAATGCAGTTTTGGTAATGCACAGTAATAATTATAGTATAATTATTTGCCACAAAAACACCAGGTGCCCAACCAACTCTTTTCTACCCATGTAAAAGAGTCAAGCCAAGTAAAAACGCCCTGCCTAGCCGTACCCAAAGGTTCAAATGCTCTGCCTTTGTCATCAGGGGAGAATTAATTCAAAAGCAAAGCCCTTACTAGGAACAACCAGGCATTTGGTTGTAAACACCTTTTGTTAATGCATGTTGAGAACTGAACTTTCTCGTACTTAAATGGAGCCTGCTTGAGAGAAAGTTTAAACCAAGCAGGTTCAAGATTGTTTTCTTTTTCAGATTTCTGCCGTCTGTGGCATTTGCACAAGAAAGAGTACTGGGCTTGGAGCAGGTGGTTCCCCAACCATCTTTTGACTCAAGGATTGTAGTGTCCCCTACTATTTGCTGATCCATTACTTAACTTCAAGGTTATGAAACGATTGGAAAAGACACAACATAGGAATACCATAGGGGAGAAAAAAATATAAAGAGACCTAAAGATGCACTTTCTCATTACATGGAAGGAAGCTATTTCCTGGAATCCTTCGGCTATAAAAGGCCAAGTAAATTTGCTTAATTTAATACATTTCATTTAATTATGATGACAACACTACAGCGAATCTTTGATATTTCCTCTGCCTTAGTGCTTCCTGTTAGTCACTGAGAGAAGAAATTCAATACGCTATTTTTTGTGCTCTGACGACAACGAGGCCATCACATTTGTTTTGTATGTGCTTCATAATGTCTGTGTGTTGCATGAGTGTGTATCATTGAATTTAAAAAGGCGGCTGTACTGTGTGTAGCTACAAACAGATGCAAAGCTCAAGATGAGGCCCCTTCATAAAATCCCTTTGCTATGCTCTGCAACTGTTTCCCTGGAAGGAGGAATACACCTTCAGTCCTCCAAATGACCTGAAAGATCTGTGGTAGGGACCTCTTCTTCCCTTACCTTGGGGTTAGAATGCAGTTCCACAGCTGAGCTAATGAGACCAGATTGCCTTCTCTGTCCATGTCCTGTGTCCCAGGAAGAGACTGGATGCCCTAGTTTTAACTGATGTAGTCTAATGGCCCCAGGAGCTTCTTATCAGCAAGGCTGGTGGTGGTCATATAGCTGCCATCCCTAAGCATGGGCAGTGAACCAGGGACAGCTCTGACCACCTTCTCTCATCTGGTTTCCCTGGGGTCCTCACAAGGCTGGTGCCTACATAACTTTCCCAGAGAACAAGTTATTAAATCACATGAAATTTCTACTTGAATACATCAAAAAAGGTCAAGTATCAGCAAATACTACGAGTTAACCTACAACTTGCCCTGTAGCCCAGAGTTAACATGCATTGACGTCAGAGTTTGAATTCTCAACTTCCCCAAAATGATAGTTGTGTGTCTGTATTTTTGATGACAGCCACAGGCTCAGAGTAAATGCATCAAAAAATAAAAAGTGCCAGGCATGGTCCTGCACACCTGTAAGCCCAGTACTCTGGGAGCCTGGAACAGCAGAATCAAAGGTTGAGCCCAGACTGGGCAACTTGGAGACTTAACAAGATCCTGTCTCAAAATAAAAAGAAGAAAATAGGGTTGGGGATATAGCTCTGCAGTGTAGTGCCTGCGTGGCAAGTGTGGGGTTCTGAGTTCCAGTCCCAGTACAAAAAGAAAAAGGAAAAAAATAGAAGTGACTAACGATACAGCGCAGAGCAAAGGCCCTAGGTTCTATTCCTGGTACCTATCCCCCACCCCACACGCAAAAGTATGTACTATCAGCACCATCCTTTCTAATGCAGTTCTGGTTTCAACTGCTGATTTTACTATGGGTCATAGTGGGAAAGTTCATGCAAGTCTGACAAGATTTCCCTGACTGGGGTTTCTTCCTGCCCTGCAGCTAAAACCAGTTCATCTCACCAACTCTCTCAGGCTGGCTGTCCCCAGACCTGCCTGCAGTTATCTTGCTGTCAGGATGCACAGAGCCACATGCCCAGGGCCAGCAGGATTTCCCCCGCGAGAGTCCCTCCCCTGTGACCATATGCCTTCCTCCAAAGCCATGGTTGAGATGCGGCTGTGAATTCTGTCAGCCTCTTCCATAAGCACCCCATGATTAGCTTATCAGATTGCATGAGCTCAGGACTAGGATCAAGGGAATTTTCTTTAGGAGTTGGTCTGTAATTACCACCTCATCTACCCCTTTCAGACAATTTACCCTCAATCCTAGAGCCCTCGATGTTAAACTGTATACCCAAGCAACACTCTGCTTCTTCCACACCCCCAGACCCCTGGAAAACACTCTGTGGGACCTGTCCAACTCTGATTGCAATTTTACCCTCATTCTGGGCTTACCACAGGATCGCCTCCCTCAGCAATGGAAACCAGTCGTTTACCATCTGATGGGACCAACGACCCTAGACACCTCCAAACTTCTTAACAGAAACTCTTACTTCCACGTCGGCTGCCAATGCCCATATCTCGCCATTGGAGCTTGGTTCCCACGAGCAGTCCCATATGAGGTAGAGAGACACAGACCAGACTTCATCCACTCCAGCCACTTACCTTCTACCCAGTCTCCAAAACTCACAAGAATGGTTACTACTAGATACTCAGAGGTTCCTTTTACACTGGGGAAACAAAAGTCGAGGAGCCATATAGCCAAAACGCCAGGCAGCAACCCCCATTTTTACTGGGGCAGCCTTAGCAAACAGCGGTGGTCTCTGGCTAGGACTCTAAAAGGAAGAAACTCCAGCACCTCGTAAGTGTACACAACCACTTTTGTCTAAACTCGACAGGACTACTGTGGCTCTGTGGAACCTCCGCTTACCTTTGTCTCCTTTCCAGCTGGACGGGAACTTGCACCCTGGTGTTCCTCACATGGGGCACCAGATGTCAGGCTAGACCCTGAATAGCAATGGAGACCACCAGGACAGGCAAAACTGAAGCAATCGGCAATATCTTTATTTCAGGTTGGGAGCAACCTGACCAAGCGCAAGAAAACCATTGGCCCGGAACAAAGGAAGGGGGCCTACTTTATAGACTATTTTAGGTACAGGAGGGGGAAATTCTACTGAGGAGGGTGGGAATTTTAAGTTTCTCAGAGGTGATTCATAAGTCTGGTGCCTCCGGGACAGGAGGACATCGGTATGTTGCTGATTTACAGCACGGCGTTCTGTAGAGTTACAAGGTTTTCTGTAAGCCTGAGAACTAGGCCTGGGAACCATTCTGAGACACAGATTTACTTTAGTCTCTTGAGTTGAGTGAGGGGCTTTCTGTGTAAACAGACTGCTTGTCTGTTGGAGTTTTTTTCCTTCAAGTTGGGCAGGGTACAAATGTGAGGGACCTCACAGTCTGCAGGTGGGCAAGGTCAGGGGCCTGAGGATGAGCAACTCGGGGATGTGGCAGTAACACTAGAAGCTGCAGTGGCCAACCGCAGCTTTTACAGATTAGGAAACTGATATTCAGGGACCGAAGCCTGAGTGTCTTGAATTTAGGGTGACCAACTATCCCAGTTTGCCTGGAACTAGGGAATTTCCTTGGGTATGGGACTTTCAGAGTTCAAACCAGGAAAGTCCCAGACAAATTAGGGCAGGTCGGCCATCCTACTCAACTGAGAGCTCCAAACTCTCCTGTTTTTCCAGGCAGGTAGAGCATGAATAGGTCCCTGCACAGGGGGCTCCAAGCTGCTGGACACGGCTCAAAACTGCTGGGTGGGAAACGACCACAGACATGGTTTACCAAGCTGGTGTCCCTGAACGGCCAGTCTCCAGGTATAGTCTTGGATGGCACATGAGAACAGCTCTGTTGTGTCTGACTTGTGACTGACCAAACTCTTAGCGTCCTTGGCCACAGCATTTGGAAGAGTTTAGGGCGAGTGTTGATCTAGAAAACAAGGCTGCTGGAAGGAGCAAGGGATGAAAAGGAAAAAAGAATGAAAATATATTATGTAAATGTAGCAACTCCCCACCATAAATGCAATCATCAGGCGCTGCAACTGTGCGCTAATAAAAAAACAGAAAACAGAAGGCTGTGGTTTGGCGTATTCGCTTCAGGGCGATAAGGCACTTGGGGAGAGTGCCAGCGCTGACCTCTGCTGTGCGTGGACGTGGACGCCTGAGGCTGGGAATGGAGAAGTGCTGGGGTGGGAGGCGGATCAGCAGAGCGCCCCGTGCTCCCTTCACTTCCTCTTTCAGAGGTTTTGTCACTCAGAGCTTTTGAAGCCTGCAATAAGCAGTCATCCTTGGCCAACTTTGGACTTTTTCCTTGAACGTCAAGCACCTAACTGAAATGTTTTTTTCTCGGTTTTACTTCTCCTACTGATCTATTTTGCCCCCAGCTGTTGGTTGCTTGGCTATTGTTCCCTGTTGCCATAGCCTCTCCCGCTTTCTGTCCCATGGAAATCCAGCTGGTAAGGGACGCCCTACACCTGTGGGTCTAAATAAAGGGAAGGAAAGAGGGAAGCAAGGAAAAAATAATGCCAAGGTCCCCTCCAGGAATGTCGGGTTAAATTCTTTTCAATATTCTCTTTCCTGCATGCATTCCCTCAAGCTACTCCAAATTCCTCTGCTTCTATCCCTTCCCTGTACACACCTGCTAAAGTCTAATTTTTTCAATAATTCACCCTTGCTCTCCACCACTACTGGCATGTGTTTAGGATAAGCTAATCTCTGCTAATGGGAGTTAGAATCAGAGCCAGCGGCCTCAGAAGTGAACCTCAACTGTGACCTGTAATGTTTATACCCTTCCTAGACTACTGCTGGGTGGACCTAATTTTGGGGGAGGGATTTTGCAGTCGAATGGAAGGGAGGTGGTGGGGGGAAGCATAGTGGAGGATTATCTGGGGAAGAACTCTATGATGGTGATTGCCAAATTGAGCAATGAGAAATACAGGCCAGCCAGTTGAATTTGAATTTCAGCTGAATAACAGAAAATGTTTCAGACAAGCAAGCACATCCATGGAACACACAACCAAATCATTTGATTTTTATCTGAAACCCAAATTTACCTGCGTGTCCTATCTGTGACCCATGATGTCTTCTGAACATGCAGCCTGTACACTAGAGGGCCAGCATGGCTGTGGAGATTGGAGCAGTTCCCAAATGTCTGGCAGAAAAAGAAAGAGCCTGGGTGGTAATCATGTGGTACAGTCAGGTGAAATTACTGGCCCTAAATCCAGGCACAGTGTTGCAAGGAGCCACCTGGGAGAATGGAACACTCGTGCAGACTGGCTAAGGTGCCAGGAAAGCAGGCATGTTCTGCTGGATTCTTCCCAGCAGATGCAGTGTCTGGGTCCAGTGCTCACAGCTCAGCTGTCTGATATGTCCCAGTCTAGAACATTATTTTTAGGTCTTAGGAAGGAGTGGCAAGGTTTTAAAAATAAGGTTACAGATATAGGGGAAATTACGTTCAAGCCCAATACTGAAAGTGACTTCAAGCCAGGAAATGCAATTTATGGACTAGTTTTCTTTCACTTTTTAAAAAATAAAGGCAAAGCTAACTAGCTTCAAGAAGACTGCATTTGCCAGGCGTAGCAGTGCATGCCTGTAATCACAGCACTTGCGAGGCGGGGGCAGAAAGATTGCTGCGAGTTCAAGGCGAGCATATTGAGGCTACTTAGAGAGTTCAAAGCCATCACTGGGCTACAGTAAGTTCAAGGCCAGCCTGGACTACACTGCAAGACCCTGTTGCAAAAACGCGCCCCCCCACACACAAAAATATTTTTAATTAAATAAAAATGAGATTTTTTTTAAAAAAAAGAAGATTGCTTTGGCTAGCATAATAATCTTTCTGCTCTCAACTAATGAAGAGAGTCGGTTTGGTTCTGTTGTTGCTGTCTGCATTGGATAGGCCCTGTCTGCACCTTTGGATCTGTTCTTGGTCCTTTCCTCCCTGCTCTGTGCTCTAGGAAGCTGAGTTAAGGATTATCTTCCCCTCAGGGTTCTGGTTAGGACCAGCGAACAGGAAGTAGGAGCAAGGGACCAGGGAAAGGGAGTACAGAGAGGTCAGAACAGAATATTGCTGGCCTACAGCATTTCTTAAAATGCTCAACAACCTAGTGAGGAGCTCCCAATAAAATAGGAACATGATAAAATGTATCTAGCCATCATTCCACATGACAGGGAAATGCTACAGGCAGCTCCGCCCAAGTTAGGAATAAGAAAGGAGTGAGCGCTCACAGACCAGTATTGGTTGAAAAGCTTCCTGAAGGCACTGACAGTCATGATCTGACAAAGAATGACTTTAAGGGGGCCAAGGTGAAGCTCAGTTGCTGACTGTGTGTTTAGTATGCATGAGGCCCTGGGTTCAATCTCCAGTGTCCAACATAATATCAACAACCACACAAAACCTCCAAGGCTAAGAATGGCGAAGAAACAAAAGTATTTTCACTTTTTACAGATGATACAGCAGTATGTTTTCAAACCCATGAGACTCAACTGAGAAATTATCATGAACAATAAATTCAGTAAAAAGATAATTCAGACAATTCAGTAAAAAAATGCAAAATTAAGGTGCAAAAACCAGTTTTGCTCTCTCTTTCTTTTTCTCTAATGTCTTAAATATGCTGTAAAGATATAATAAAACTATGAGAAAATTTCTTCATAACCTGAAAGGTCCTTGTAAATGGGACTCAAGATTTAAAGTGGCAGCAAAACTAAAGAAAATACCTGAAAATAACTTAGCGAGTAATTTACAAGCCCTATATGTAGAAAACTTTAAAACAAAAACCAAAGGATCCCCCCAAAAAAGCTTTAAATAAGTAGGAAGACGTATCTGAGTAGAAAAATTAAACATTTTTAAAATGCTACACCTCTCTTGGCTAACTTAATATTTTAACACAATGCAGAAAAAAAATTTATTTTCCTTTTGAACTTGAAAAGTTAATGCTCAAATATATACTAGAGTTAGAGGAGGAATAGGTAGGAAAATTCTGAAAAGAAGAGAAATATATATATATACATATATATATATATGTATATATATATATATATATATATATATATATGAGATAGAAAAATGGTTAGCCGCAACAGATATTAAAACATAAAGTTCAGGAACTAAAACAAAGGGGAATGACCTAGAAATGACCACACAGGTCAATGGAACAGATAAAAATATTCTGGTACACAACTAGATGCATGCAGGAATTATAAGTAGTGTATGATAAAGATGACATTATTAAATCAACAGGTGTAAGACAGACTATCCAATAAGTGGTAAGGTGTAACTGGAAAGCTATCAGGAATAAAACTGGATTCAAACCTCAATCTGTATACTTAGGCATGAAAACATATCTTTAAATACAAAAATTTAGACTAAAATTATTATAATAAAACTATGAGAAAATTTCTTCATAACCTGAAAGGTCCTTGTAAATGTGACTCAAGATTTAGAAGCCAAGCCAGGTGTGGTGGTACGTGCCTGTAATCAAAGCAATCTGGGAGGCTGAGGCAGGAGGAGTACAAATTTGAATCCAGCTTTGGCAATTTAGTGACTTAATGAGACCCTATCTTAAAAAAATAAAAACAAGCTGGGCATAGTGGCACACACCTGTAATCCTAATGCTCAGGAAGTTGAGACAGGAGGATTGCATGTTCAAAGCCAGCCTGGACTCCATAGTGAGTTCAAGGCCAGCCTGAGCTACATGGCGAGACCCAAACAAGAGCTGAGCATGTACCTCAGGGACAAGGTCCTGGGCTCGGTCCCCAGGACTGACAAAAAAACTAGAAGCCATTAAAAGAATTAAAATATGTAAAAATAAAAGAATTATGCATGTGGTTAAATAAATAAAATAACACCATAACTGAAGTCAAAAGACAAATGAAGTAGGAAGAGGAATTTTAATTCACACCACAGGCAAAGTAGAAAGCACTATTTGAAAAACATGAGATTAAAAAACCCAACAACCCAATAGAAAAATACACAATAAACATGTTTATTCATATTTTCAAAAATTTAAAAGTTTTATGATCTATCTTCATGGTTATAAGTTGTTATAATTCTATGGTGGCAACTTAGTAAGATCTAATAAGGCACATATTCTCAATCCAACTGTCCTTTTTAAATAAATTGATCCTATGAATGCATTTGACATATAAAAATGATTCAGTAATTAGCTTGATTTAATTATTCTACAAGGTATATATGTAATCATAACATCACTCTATACTCACAAGTACATGCAATTATTATCTATTAATCAAAAATAAAATTAATAAAATTAAAATGACTTATTGAAGGGGTTTTCATTTCAGCATTACTTGCAATAGCATGATTGGAAACAATCTAATGTTATTAATGTGAAATTAGTTAAATGGATCATGATTTGTCCATGAAGTGGAATACTATGCAGCCATAAAAATAAAAACACATAGAAAATGAGAATGCTCTATGTACTGTATTGATATTGAAAAATCTCTAAGATATTTTAAATAAAAAGTGCAAGATGCACAGCAGAATTCACTGTGTTACTGTGTGAAAAAGGATAAAATTATATTTGTATGTGTTTGTATATGTATTTGTCTGAAATGATTCCAAAGAATAGTAGTAATAATGAATTGGAGGAAGATAAAGGGAGGGTAGATATTGAAAGAAAAATAGGATAGGGAGAGATTGGGGGAGGGTCTTTTTTTGTTTGTTTGTTTTCTTTGAGCAGCAATTCCTTTGTAGTGTGGGCTGGCCTTGAACTCTCTGTGGAGCCCAGACTGGCTGCAAACTCACAGTGATCATCCTGCCTCAGTCTCTCCAGTGTTGGGATTATAGGTGTGCGCCACCAGACCTGGTCAGAGAGACTTTTTAACCTTTCAAATAGATTTATTTTTTATTATTTTTTAATTTACTGTTTAAATTAATGAATATTTAAATTGCATATATTTATAAGGTGCAGTGTGATAATTTGATATATGTATACAATGTGTAATAACCATATCAGGGTAGTCAGCATTTCCATTCCCTTGTATTTTCTTAAACTTTAAAAAAAAATTAAAGAATTTTGTGGTGATGGGGATCGAACATAAGGCCTTCACATGGAATTACATCCCTAACTGTGTATGTTTAAGAAGAAATCTGAGACAGAGTCTCATTAACTTGCCCCAGCTAGGCTTGAATTTGCAGTCCTCATGCCTCTGCCTCACAGAGTGCTGCGATTATAGGTGTGTGTCACTATACCTGGCTACATTTTTAAAGTGTTTGAGTCATGACTATACTATTCATTCAAATATTAAATATATAAAAAGTTGCATTTAGAAATCAGATAACATATATATATATATATATATATATATATATATATATATATAACAGGAAGTAATGTTCCTATACCCTAAACTACCACTCAAGAAACCAGCAATCTGTTGTTAAGAAGCAAGTAAGAGACTTAAACGATTAAGCAAGGAAAGCACTGTTTTCTGAGTCCCTGGAATTATGTTTTGGTGCTGCCCAATCCACTTAGGCCAAAGATAAACGACCTTCTGCAAGCTCACAGTGACCCCCTGGGCTTACATAACACACCCAGTCCTGTATGAGTTCAGTTATATTTAAGTTGGGAGTGGAAAATAACCCTGGTTTACTACCTAGGGTAGTAATTAAGAAGTGAATAGTAGAGGCCATTAGCTTTTCATGGGTTAAGTATTTTTTAGATTTGAATTAAGACATTAACATTTCAACAAATTAAAGTTTTTACGCCTTCTATAAATTTTTGGCAAGTAGTACCAAACATTCAGCCAGCAAGGGTTCCTAAGTTACAAACATAAGAAGTTACAAAGAATTATTCTTTGTTTTCCATTGCCAATATTACATTTTCTAAATAGAACCTGATATTCTACTAGTGCAGTGAAGCAAACCTCACATTACAGAGATTTACAGGAACAGATCATGTTCCCTCATGTTAGAAAATTCCTTAAAGGTTAGAAAATGGATGTTATAAATATTTATTAACAAAAAATATACAGCCTCTCTATTTCAACATAAATACCGAGGTCTCTTGCCAAACCAGCAGTTGATATTTAATATGTGTGTTCTAATAAAACACAAACAGTGTTTATTCAGCATATTCTCCCGTCATCTCACAAAAGCAGTGTGTTGATGGTAAGAGAAGCTGAGAAATCAGCAGGTTTACACATGCAAACATTCACTCAAATAACATGCATTGTTTGTCTACTGAGTGTTCCTGCATGTCAGGTAAAGTAAAAAAATAATAGGACTAAGATTAATGGCAATCTCTAGCTCTTGAGGAGTTGATGTTTAAGGCAATCTTTTTTTTTCTAATTTAAAGAATCTCTAGGGTATCTTGAGGTCAGACCCATATTTCTTTTCATTATCTCAAGCATCATGCATTTTTACAAGGAACTAAATATTTTATAGTTGTGCATTGGCAGTGGCCTATTGTCACATCAGTGTTCTTCACATAGTAGGGTTTCGTTTTCAGAGGATTCTAACTGCTCCTCGGTAACTTTACATACATTATGCCATTTCACCTCTCAACAACCATCATTTTTCAGAGTAGGAAAGAGTTGTCAATGAGATTAAATAACTTTCTCAGGACCATATGCAGCTAAACCCAGATCTGTCTCTAGGACTTCCCTTTTCTACCCCACAGGACCCAGCTGGCTCTGCCAAAATGTAAGACTGAGAAATTTTAATTTGCATTAATACTGGAAGAATACATGATTGTCATTAGAACCTCAAGAGTTTGGGACAGAATTTGGTAGAGATAATCGTACTCTAAGTGTAGATGTCTTTCTGAGGTCCATGAAGACTATGAAATAGTATTAGTCATTACAATGTTAGTTTTGGTCATTACAATATCTTGCATTAAAATGATCAATGTATAAGTGAAGTTACCGTTTTTCTCCCATTGTATTCCTTTGCTTTTTACCCTCAAATTTCCCTATAACCTTATTTTTCTGTTTGAATAGTTTTGTTCCAGGTCTCTTGACTACCCATTCCAAGTCTATTATATCTTTAAATATACTATGGTATTTCTACACCATATAATTATGTGTTTAAAAGGTATCTAATCTTTCTTCTTTTGGCCTATTGGTGTGACTCTCCTTGCAACACATTCGCTTCTACTTAAGCCTTCTGAGAAGCAAGACGTCCACCCTTTAGTAAATGATCAATGCATAGCTTACCAAGAGCAAGGTACAAACATTTCAAATTATGAATGTGATCTGTAGTAAAGGTGATAACTTGACTAAAGTCCTGTGATTGAATTTGGCATTGATTGGCAGTTAACTTTGAAGACCATGGACTGTGGAATCAGACCATAAAATCTGAATCATGTTCCTTAGAGTTATAGTCTTCAAATTCACCCATGAACCGCTAGGAAACAGATACAGGTTTCTACCCCTGATAATTTCTTTGCTGTATTTATACATTTGAATCCATAGTAGAGAGTTACTAAGCAGCAACCAAGGAGAAAAAACATATTCCTCAAACTCTCCCAATGCAGTTTCTACTGGTCCCCTGGTAGGTCTTCCCTTACCATGCTCAAAACAAGTAACACCACACAAAAAGAAAAACAAATATATGGGAATCTTAAATTAAATTTCAACATGAAAATTATAACATGCTTTATATAGCTTTATTATATCCCAATTGCATGAAATTATGCTGCACCCTTCAAATTATATCATACATTTAAATGGAGTCAGTGAGCTTGGTGTAGTGTGCATGCTTGTAATGCCCGCTACTGGGAAGGCAGAGGTGTGAGGACTATATTGGCATTGTTCAAGGCCAGCCTGGGCAACCCTTTTTTTCTTGAAAAGCTTAATAAATAAATGAAGTCAGTGACAAAAATTATAGTGTAGGGCACCATCCCATGACTCACAAAGCATTGGCAGGTATTTTTGTGGCCTATCTTGACCCAGAGAAAGGAGCAAAGGTTTTTGGAGTAAGCTAAAACCAGGATTTCACATGAGCTCTGCTATGTGGAACCTTACCCCTGTTACTGAATCATGGAGCTATGTGGCCTTGGCCAAAATCCTGACTCAGACTAAAGTGACATTATCATCAGTAAAATGATTACTGTGAAGATTAGTAATGAGGTATCTAAGGTATCTGGAGTTTCATACGTAGTCAGTGCTCAATAGACTCGAATTTCACATGAACACCTCACAGGATATACACAACTTATTTTATTATTAAATTGAATTGATTATCAGATCAACTGTATGATCTGACCTTCCAAGTACAAGGTCAGATAATATGTATTTACTACTACTGACAATATAGTACTCTCTTCTGTTTCTTAAAGAAAAGTCTATAGTGGACCACAGCAAACTTACTTCTACCTTATGATTCAATATTATGATAAAACAGCTCTCTTCAGTATTTAAGGCCTTTAAGAAAAACAACTGCCGTGACTTTGTCAGGGTAGTTAGTTAGTAGATGATCTTCACCAATTTCATTAGAATCATTTATGCTGACAACCAGAATTTTAAAGGGACAATAATCAAAAAGGAAAAAGAAGCAGGCAATAATTGTTGCTTCTCGGTATAGCTGAGAAAACAAAGCAGACCTATCAACACATTGTAGTAGAGGAATTATTTTTAACACTGAGGATTGCACCTAAGACTTCACTCATGCTAAGTATGCTCACTACCACTGCTCTACACCCTCAGCTGCAGAGGAAATGCTTAGGCACCACTTAAAAATATAATCTTAGTAGCTGGGCATGGTGATGCACACCTGTAATCCCAGCAGTCAGGAGGCTGAGGCAGGAGAATTGTTTCGAGTTTGAGGGCAACCTGGGCTACACAATGAGTTCACTTTGAACTGCATAGTGAAACCCTGTCTCAAAAAGACCAAAAAAAAGCATATATATATATATATATATATATATATGTAGTTATTTAGTATTTTGTAGTACCTGTTTTTAAGAACTCAAATTTTCATTAAGGTTCATATTTTAGAGCTGGGCATAGGGTGCATGTTTTGTAATCCCAGCACTCAGAAGGCTGAGGCAGGAGGATCATTGAGAGTTTGAGGTCAGCTTGGGCTACATGGTGAGTTCAAGGCCACCTGGACTACTATACCGTGAGAACTTCTCTAAAAAAAAAAAAACTTAAAAACAAGGTGTGTGTTTCATACTTCCTACAATTTTTATGTCCTTTTATCAAGTTTATGATATTTTCTTAGCATAACCTCTCTTTGATTATCTAACAGGAAAGTTGCTAATGGTCAAGTTTATTATAGGGATAAAATCTTTCCTCTCAGTATAGAATATACAGCCATGTATAGAAAAGGTTCCATTGTACATTAAAATATCATGCCATGAAAAAAGTCAATATCTTAATCATTAAAAAGTAGATTATATATATATATATATATATATATATGAATATGACTCCCCTTTGCAAGGTTGGAGTGGAATCTGAATGCAATATTGTTGATGGGACTATTAATAGACAATGAATGTTTAAAAGCTTTACTGGTAATAGCTAAAAATGGAAACAACCCAATGCCTAATGACATACATGGATAAACAAATTCTGATACATTCACACAATGGAGTACTACTTAACTATGAGAAGGAATTAATTATTGACACATGCAACAATGTAGATGAATCTCAATTATGCTGAATGAAAGAAGTCTACTTTTTTAAAGTGGGTACTCTATGATTCCATTCATGATATCCTAGAATATGCAAGCTAATCTTATGGCAACTAGATCAGTGGGTGCCTAGGGATGAAAAGTGAGGCAGAAACAGCAGCATTAAAATTGAGGCACAAATAAATGTTTGAGAGTGGTGCATATGCGCATTATCTTGTGGTGATGTGCTTCTCAAATTGTATACTTTAAATATGCCTCATTTAGGGTTGCTTATGCCTCAATAAATCTGGAGTTTTTTCCCTTAAAGAAAATAATTCGCACTGGTCATGGTGGCTCACATCTGGAATCCCAGCACTCTGGGAGGCTGAGGCAGGAGGATCCTTGTGTGTTCAAGGCCAGCCTGGGCTATAAAGTGAGCTCAAGGCCAGCCTGAACTGCATAGCAAGACCCTGTCTCGAAAAGACAACAAACAAAAAGAAAATAATTTTTCTGGAACGTAGGAGATCCTGGGTTTTATATCCACATGTGTGTACACACGCACACACACACACACACACACACACACACACACACACACACACACACTCATATGCACACGCACAGAAAATAAAAAATTGTATTGACTTTGTGTGAAATGAAAGAAAACCCTGGTCTCCTGCCACTACCTTGGCCCAGTCAATGGCCTGCTTCTTCAGTACTTGCCTACTGTAGACAACAGTGATGATTCATTACTGCACTACTAGAACCTGAAGGCAGAACCCATATGTAACTCAGCTTCATCTTCCCTCGGACCTCAAGCATGGTGCTCTTCACTAAATATTCTGCTGTTTTTTTTTTTTTAATGAATCATTAAATTGCCCGGATGGCTTTTGGCCAAACACTGCAAATCATTTCCACCATCCAAATCTAACTAACCCTCATGATTGTTTAAAACACCACGGGATATAGTATATGCTCATGGTTGAGAACTTTAAAGTTACTGGCTTAGTCAGTGACTTACTATCTCACCATAGATGGAATTACTTAGCCTCTTCAGCTCTCAGTAGCCTCATCCCTCTTTTTTCTTGAGATAGGGCTGACTATGTGGCTCAGTCAGGCTGGCCTTGAACTCACTGTGTGGCCCAGGCTGGCGTGGTGATTCTCCCGCTGCCTCAGCCCGCCAAGTGCTAGCACTACGAGTGCGCTCGACCTCATCCAACTGTTTCCTCATTTCTAAAGTGGAGGTAATCACTTATCTTTGGTTTTCTGAGAGAATTAAATGAGCTAATTCATATAAAGTACAAGATCCCCCAGGAATCAATAAATATTTGTTGTTTTTGTTTCTGGTGGTTGTTGCTATTCATAGGCTTTATAGAATTACAGAGAAATAAAGGATCTTAAAATTAATGGCCAAGATATGCAGTACACACACAATAAACGTTAGCAGGCCAAAAAAGCGAGAAAATTAGTAAGTTTTTCCAACACAAATGTTTTTGTTTCTGAGCCCGAGATTGAAATGTTCTATATTTGATTATGAGAAGGAAAATGTGATGAACCGTTAGCTGATCTCACCAGGAGGCAGGGCTAGGGCTAGACTATTAAGATTTACCTGAAGTTTAGGCTTTTTGATACAACTAAAGGAATTCAATTTATTGGGATTCACAAGGCACAAGAGTTCCAATAGCTTATAGTCTTGCCAGTGTATCTTGTACCCTGCTGTAGACCCTTCTATTAAAAGAGAAAAATAGAAGCCCTGCCATTGAACGGAAGAAGCTAAATTTGCAAGAAAAAAAAAAATTTACTTTCTCCCTGCCTTTCTCTTTTCAATTCTTAATGCAGAAATCCTGTTCTCATATTTGTTTGCGAGGTTTCCCTCCAGTGAAAAACACTTTGCTATCTACAGGGAATTAATTAAGTAAAATGTGGAAAAATGTAATCTTGAGGGATCTCTGTCATAAGTACTCTCAGTAAATACAACACAAGCCAAGAGATTCTACAGAGACCTGACCAGGTGCAGACTAAGCCTGAGCTTTGAACCCAGCCCTTTTCAGATAGCAATTTCCTTGAGCTTTTTTTGTTTGTTTGTTTCTGGTTTATTAAGACAGAGTCTTGCTATGTAGTTCAGGCTGCCCTCAAACTCATATGTAGCCCAGGCTGGCCTCAAACTCATGGCAATCCTCCTGCCTCAGCTTCCAGAGTGCTGGGACTATAGGCATGTGCCATCATGCCTGCCCTTGCACCTACTGCTTTATAACATTAAGTACACTCATATCTCTTTGATTTACATGAAATATCTACCAGATATGCAATAATTATTATCACTAATAGACTGGTTTAATAATGCCCTCCAAGTATTATATCACTTAATGCTAAGCAATAATCGATGACGGGTTATTTGATCAATCTTGTATGTCTGTATGTGTTGTCCTGAACACACACTTCGAAGATATCAATATGTAAAGCAGCAACTATTGGTGTTTTTTTTGTTATTGTTGTTGTTGTTGCTGTTGTTGATGTTTGCCTGTTTTGTTTTTTGTCTTTGGATTTTTG
>PVLD010021326.1:0-31711 GCA_004027595.1 Dinomys branickii | reverse complement strand
TAGCTTATTTTGATTCTTTTCTGTCTAATCACAACTACCTCTTTTAAAAGCCTTCCACTTTCTCCAGTGAACAAAAGGGTTTTACTTCAAAGTTTACCTTGCAATTTGAAGCAAGATAGCCTCCACCATCTTAAAGGGTCATTGACCCCAATTCACACTTTTTTCTGCTTTTTCCATTTTGAAGACAAGTTTCCACTCCCAAGACAGGGCAAGCAGACTGTTCTAGATCCAGATGTGGCCTAAATATTGAATTTATCAAACACTTACTTCAGGGTCATTTATGGAAGGAAATGTCTTTATATCAAACATTCCCTCCATATGTACGTGCATCACCTCCACCCGTACCCTACTGGAGAAGATCACTTCTCTCACAACCTCATCTACTACTCCATACCACCTTGCACTCTGATCCATCACACCCAAGACCACTTTTTCTCACTGAAGAGATGGAGTTGAGATTCTTATTACTAACAAGAGAAAGAGAAGCCCTTGGTCAAATGCAGTACTAAAATCTGATTGTACTAATGGTTAAATTGGATTAGTTGGGCCACCCTGAAGAACATAGGTCTTAATGGGGATGGGGATATAGAGCACTGGCACAGCATCTGCCTGGCAAGCATCAGACCCTGAATTTAATTTCCAGTACAAAAAAAGAAGAACAAAGATCTCTATAAGTTATTCCTTTATTTTTACCATTATTTATTCACCTGTTATGTATTACTTACCATGACAGCAATGGAGTTAATAAGGCAAGTAAAATAATACACAACCACTGCCCTGAAAATGCTTAAATAGCACCAAGAGAAATATTAATCTAGTTATCACACAGCAAAGGACAAAAATCAGACTCTTAAGTAAAGGGTGAGATGATCCTTTAATGATGTAAAGTAGGAATCGTTCAGGCTCCTCTGCATCAGTGAAATCCAAATCTTTGATGGTTCCCCAAGCATTGGTTATGTATATGGTGCCTCTTCCTGCAACTGTGTTGATCCTTATACAGCCAAAGCTGAGAACCACCTAAGTTGGAGGGAGTGACTGGTGGCATGGGGAAGGGTGTGTGTGAGATCCTAAAAAGGGTAAAGGCAGGCCACTGAGAGAGCTTACAAAAGGCTAGTGAGTCCTGAGCATCGTGAGCAAGAGGGAGGTTGATACAGATGAGACAGAAAGGAGAAGGGCCTGGGAGAACCTAGGCTAGGCCAGGCAAAACTCTGCAGACTATGTTCAGAATTTTGTTTTTTATTTTTAACATCAGTGAGAATTTAGTGCGGGTTTCTTCTTCTATCATCAACAGCAGCAACAGCAGCAGCATGATTTTTATTATCTTGGCCACAATCAGCTTTACACTCTAAAAAGATCATTCTGCCTCCCTGATGGAGAATAGACTGGAAGAAGTAGGAGGGACTAGCCTTAGCCTGTCTGCAGATGGGAAAGTTGTCACCTGACCTGCAGGCTGAGAACTTGCAGGCAAGCAGCAAGTGAGGTCTATCCATTGAGAGGCCTTTACCACAGGGACCAGCCTTGTTAGGTGGACAGAACATTTTGGCAGCCTTGGTGAGCACTAAACAACAAGTCTGGCTGAAATCCCTCTCCTCAGCATGGCGGTTCAACAGCCTAGCTTGGCATGGGGGCAGGCAAAGCCACTACAATACAGGGAGCCTGCAGGAAGCCATATGCCCTGGTTAATTCTTCCACAAACCTGCTGCTTACAACTATGCAGACATGTGCAGCCTTAATATGGTAGCTCTTTAATCCCAAGGAAACAGGGTGGAGGAATGATCCTGCCCAAGTTCAGAGATAGAGGAAAATTGTCAGAAGTGATTCTTGGCTGAGATTGGCAACATACACTGTCACTTGAACCTATCAATAGACTAGGCTGATGATGTTTTTCACTTAACACCTAGTGACAAGGCTGTCAGAAACTGGCAGGAGATCCCTGCCTGTGCTGCCAAGAAAAAGGAACATGAAAATCTGTCAAAATCTATGCTTGTTAATAAATATACTCCTGGAATTCTTTTTCAAGAACCCAAGGTTTCAGATGTCTAGGCAGTATTTGCCAGGGACTGAGAAAGCCAACGGCCACCAGGTTCCTTTCCAGTGCCAGTGTTCACAAGACTTGGGTGTGTGGGCAGAAGAAACGAGGAAAGGAAGAGGCATATTGAAGGACTGACCCCAAAGATACTGACCTTTGTAAATTCCAATGCAGCATCAGTATGGAGCAAAGGGAGCAAGCCCTTGGCACTGCCCATGGGCTCCAATGATGCACTCACTCCAAGCCACTGGGGCCAGGATCCTGTGGCACCTGCATTAGGACAGTATGTTTGAGACTGTCTGAACAGTTCAGAGAAAAGATGCAATAACTAGAAGCCAAGCCTGTTTGGTTTCTGTTCAGTCACTGATGCTCATCAGTAATATCCCAGTAGGATTACACTTCCCTGCACCGCTGAAGCTAAGCAAGGTCATGTGACTTGGTTTGGCCAAGGGAAGCTATGTATGTCACACTTCAGAGAGGAACCTTTAAGAGACAAAGCATAATTTTCCACTTGCACTGTCCTTCTTCCCCGGTGCTGGACAGTAGCTGCTTTATTAGCTGGGTCTCAGACTAAGGATTTTTATACAGACAGTATCCCAGCTAACCTGCATAGATGCAAGTAAAACCAGTTCTTTTTTTAAGTCACTGATGCTATAGGGACTGCTACAGCATAGCTCATCTACATGCTGTCTGCCAAACCATTTTGAAGAATTCCCTCTCTCTTCCCCCATAATCCTGCCTGTCAAGCAAAGGTGTTAATTGCATGGTGGTTACAATCCAACTAGTCTGGATTTGCATCTGCCAGTGATCCTCTTGGGTGAGGTCTTAAATTCCCTGAGCCTCAATTCCTTCATCCCTAAATCGTGGGTAATATTACTATAAACCCTGTACAGTTCTTACCATAATTAGGTAAAATAATGTCTAGTAATTATGTCTAGAGCAAGCATAGCTGGTCTGACCTGCTATCCTTAGAAAGGCCTGCTGGCAAGGTCCGCCCTTAACTAATGTCTGGGAACTTGAATTTTAAGAAGGTTCCCACCTTCCCTTATTGACGATGGTGGCTACACACAAACTGTTTGTGCAAGAATAAAATTTATACACAACACCTGCTTTTCTTATGGAAGTCTAGAATCTTGGTACATACCAGGCATGCCTACATGACCAGCCTCAAAAAAAACACTGGGCCCTGAATCTTTAGTGAGATTCCCTGGTTGGCAACATTTCATACATGTTGCCACAATTTGTTGCTGGGAGGCTTAAGTGTGTGCTGTATGACTCCACTGGGAAAGGACTCTGAGAATCTTCATGCTTGGTTCCCTCCAGACTTCACCTCATATGCCTTTTTCCTTACTGATTTTGGTTGGTATCCTTTCACTGTAATAAATCTTAGTCTTGAGTCTGAATTATGTCTTGGGGTACTGTGAAAATTCTGCAGGTATCAGCAAATCTAAGGCTGGTATTGGGAATTCAATAAGCATAAATGCATAACTTAACAGTGAGTATAAAGACTGCTAGTATTAAAAGTAACACAAAGCCAGGGATGGTGCTGCATGACCTCATAAGCCAGGCACTCTGGTAGGCTAGAGCAGGAAGATGGCAAGTTCAAGCCTAGCCTAGGCTACTTAGCAACTTAGTTTAACTTTGTATCAAAATTTAAAAATTAAAAAAAGGGCAGGGTATGTGACTCAGTGCAAAGGCCCTGGTTTCAATCATCAGTACTGCAAAACATAAAAAATTAATTAATAAATAAAACAAAGGGAGACACAAAACAAACATACCTAATTTATAGGTAACCAGAAACTAAAACCACCAACAGACTGACCTATGTCCCCAAGGTACTTACTCAACTACCAACTACCAAAATGGTAGCCAGTCTAGCTAGGACCGCACAAAGGCACCTTCCTACGGATGTAGTATGACCATAGGGAATGAATCTATCCCAGATTAAAATATACACAAGCAATTCCTCAGTCCACACAGTAAAAATCCCAAGAATTCTAGGAGCAACAAGAGCTAAAGCTCTTCTCTTTTCATGAATATTACCTCATTTAATCACTGCTCTGGAGGAAGCCTGTGCTATTCCTACACACACACACACACACACACACACACACACACACACACACACGGTGAAACAAGCATACAGAGGTATTACGGCTCATATCCTAGTGGGGCTTTTGGGACGTGGCTGGACAGAGGGTGTGTGAATTTGGATTAAGGCTGTGTCAAAAAGGATTAAGAGTGTAATTAACTAAATTAGTCCACCGATTGGCTTAGCATAGGTCTGGGTATGGGTGGTATCACCCAAAAGACTTGTAGCCTGGATGGGATAAAGGAGACAGGGAAGCGCCATTCAGCTGCTTCACTGTGTCCTGCCTGCCATGCCACAGACTGTCTCCTCTCCCACACCCCTGACACCTTGCCTTAACAGACTGCCCTGAAGCCAGCAGATTATGGACTGAAACTTCCACAGATTATCAACTAAAATAGACCTTTCCTGCTTTAGCTTGTGGGCAATAAGAACACTAACTAAGACTAGAGGTGCTGCCGTGTGACAGCACACAGCATCACAGTAAAGGGTGGAGACTTGGAGCCCAGGTCACCTGGGTTCCCATCTTACATTTTATTAGTGTTCTATATTTGCTATAACAATTTGCTATAAATTGGAAGGCTTTATTTTCTAAAGTTATAGAGTCCAGAAATCTGAATCAAGACAATCAACATAATCACACTCTGTCCAAAGTCTACAAAAGGACCCCTCTTTGCCTCTCTTCTTTTGGTGGCTTTTGGCTCCACCACTCCCATCCCCGTCTCAGTCTGCTCGTGGTCTTCTCTTCTTTGTTACCTATTCCTTTCTTTCCCTTATAAGAACACTTGTCAGACTAGGACTGAGACCTCCTTACCTCAAGTACCTTATTCAGAACGAGGCCACAATCATAGGTTCTATCAGTGAGGACAGGGGTTTTCAGGAGCTACCGCCTAGCCCACTACAAGCACCAACTCTTAGTTCCATGACATCTTGGACCAGTTAGTAACCTTTCAGAAGGTCACAGGATGGCTCTGACAGGTAAGTACAACCACGCATGAAAGGTATCTCACATATGCTATCATAAGAGTCCAATAAAAATTAGCTATTGCTATTGTCCATCATCATGCAATTGTTCAGAAGATGAGCTGGGATTCAAACTGTCACACATAACTGCTACTCGGTTTTACCTCAATCAGAGAAACATTATAGATCTAGTGGTCACCCACATGTCACCCTGCAGTGATTCTGGCTTTGACCCTTCTAACCATTCTTTGGTTCTAAATTTCTGAGGGGGCCTAAGCTCCTGTCAGGCCCCCTTCTGAGGCCCTCAAAGAATAATTTGGGGAAACTCAGCTCTTCTGTTTCACCATCTCAAAAACTCGACAGTAATTACAGCTGCCACACTAGAGTACTTGGAGGGTTATTGAGTTAATGACTATAAAGTCTGTGGTGCTCTTCAGAGGAAAGAAGCCATAAAAATCAGATAAATAAAACAGTCAATCAGCACGTTTATTGCATCCAGAGGGTGCACAGCACTGTACTCTGCAAAAAAAACTAAAGGAGAGAAAAGCAAAGAGAAAGAAATAAAGTTAGTTCAAGCAGTCTTTCCCGTCCAGACTATAAGGTCAGATAGGAAATAAATAGCAAGAACCCTCCAAGAGTTCTTGGAGGATTCTTGAACAACAGAGGTACCTGTCGTTACGAAAGAGGAAATGCTGATCACAGCAGTGCACACTGTAATCTCTGCACTTGGGGGCTAAGGCGGGAGGATCATCACAAGTTGGGGCCCACCTGGGCCACATAGTGAGTGAGACACCCTGTCTAAAAACAAACAAAAGGTTAAGTAAAAGAAAAAGAACCTGATTTTAAAAATGGGCAAAAGATTTAAGTAGACAGTTCACACAAAAATAAGCACAACTAACCAATAAGCAACAAAGAGATGTTTTATTATCCTCACAATGAATCAAAACAATAACACAATACCATTTTCATTTCTCACATAGGAAATTCTATTTTTTAGTGTTCTGATACACAGTGCAGAAAGATATAAAGACACAGGTTTGATACACAGTGCAGAAAGATATAAAGACACAGGTTCCTTCCATACACTTTAAGAACTGGGGCACTGTCTTAGAAAGTAATTAGGCAAGAATATATAATATATATAAGATATTATATATAATATATATTAGAATATATTTATATATAATCTCTCCATATATATATACATGTCATCTATGTATATATATAATCTCCACTCCTAAATCCTAATGTGACACCCCATTAATGTGGCTCCAAGACTCAAAGAGGAAAGAGGAAAGGCAAGGTGTCTTTTACAGATTCACTGGACCACTCCACGGGATGAAGTCATCTTGAAAAGGATAGTTAGACCTCCAATTGGTTTTCATTTCATTTTATTTTCTTGCCTGCAGTTGGCAAGCAGGGAGATTGTGTTACTTCCACAGCCGCCAAAGCACAGCTACCCAGTTTCCCCTATTTCTATAGCGAACCTGTGAAAGAGAGAAGCCTGCTGGTGTAAACTGCTTTGATGGGAGGAAGCATCTAAAATGCATTTTAATTTCAATTTGTGTGAAGCTTTTGTATCAAATTACAGATCTGGGGCAGGATTCAGCTCAGCAAAGAATCCCATTTTCCATCAGTTTAGATGTATTTGTTGTGCTGTCAAGGGGTAAAATAATTAAAGCTGAAATCCTATCTCCACTGGTGACTGTCTGCCGGTGTCCCACTTCAGATCTTGATTAGGTTAGGCAACAGAAAAAGGACTGGTTTTCAGAGTACAGTGCGGCCCACCTAGAAGCCCCAGGCCAGCCAAAACTCCCCAGGCAAGTCAGGGAGTCCAAAGAGTTTCTCATTCAAATGCAATCCTGCCAGTGGTCTGATGCTAACTGCAAGATCATCAATCAACTAGGTCAGTCAAGGTTGCTTGAACAAACTATGACAAAAAGTGGAAGAATTCGGCAATCATCTGAATATTGCAAAACCTCCAAGTAACTGTTGAGAAGGCAGTTGAATTCACCTAGTTGCTTTTATGCAGGTGAGAGTAAGGCTGAATTTGATGTCCAATACAATCAGAATACAATAGCCACCATTGCTTAAATATTTTTTATTTCTCTGGTCTAGGATATTAGGGTGATCTCCCTAGGGTGTACAAGTTCTGCCATGAACAAAGATACTAGAATACATCCCTTGACTGGGACTGTCACCTACCCTCTAGCTAAGTGAGTGCTGGCTTCTAACAGCACATAGGAACCTCTCCACTTGAGAACTACTCTCTGCTGGGTTATCTAGGAGTATGCATTCTGCTCCCACCCGCTCTCCACCAGTTCAGGGGCTGCTAGTGACCACCTCAAACTGGAATCAAAGGCCAGCACCCTTGCCTCAAAAGAGGATAACAATGTAAGTGACCTATGTCCAGATCACCACGCCCCATGAACCAGGGCGAGGCTGGGTACCTTATTGGGCCAGCCTTACTTAGCTCCACGCTTTCACCAGCTCCTCCACAGTCTCACAGGTTTCTCCTGAGAACATTCCCTCAATAAGTCATGTGTACCCGAACTGCTACCTCTGGCTCTGCTTCTAGGGAACCCAACCATATGAGTTTGATAACACCACTGGAACAAGTTTAGTACCTTAAACAATCCAAATTTATTATCTTACAGTTTCAGAGCTCAGAAATCCAACCCAGGTCTCATTGGGCTAAGTCTAGGTACTGGCAGGATTGCATTCTTTCCGGAAACTCCAGGGAATAATCTATTCTCTCCTGTTTTCAACTCTAATTGCTATTTGTATTCATTGATACCACTCTCTCTGCTTCCCATCATCACTTAGCTTTCTCTGACTCAGACCTTTCTGCATCCTCATAAAATGTTGATTATGATTACAATGAACCTAGCTAGGTAATTCAGGAAAATCTATTTCAACATACTTCACTTAATAACATCTACAGAATTCCCTTTACAATGTAAGGCAACAAACATAGTCCCTGGCTCCAGGAATTCAGTGATAGATGGCCTTATTGTTCCTGCCATGCTGCCTGAAGAGATGGTTACAAGAAGTAATCCTAAGAATCTGATTCACACGAGGAGTCTCTGGAGCTGGACTGCTGGTTGGCTGCTTGGCAATGGGGTGCCCATAATTTGTGGGACATAGAACATCATCTATCATTGACAAGAGGGTGCACTGTGACTGCTGAGATTTTCACCTGTGGAGAAAGAGGACCAGCTATGGGTGGAAGGAGATCCCCTGGCTAGTGCAACAGCTCTGTTCTTGGAGAAGAGTGAGAGATTCAGCAATAACAAAGGCTTTGAATATGGTGGCTGTTGCTGAATCCCGTGAACGCTTCAAAGGGAAAAAAAATGACATCTTAGGGCAATCAAAAGTTTACAGAAAATTATGTCAGAGAACCTCCTGGACAATATTTAAAGAAACCTTATTCTTCTTCAGCATACAAGAACTGAAAAACAGACACAAAACCTAACTGTGAGAGTGGCGGAACCTCTCAGCCTGGGTACATTTCTCCATCAAGGTCAAGGTCCTTATACAAAATGGTGGGATTCTGAGACTTGGGACTCTGAAACTAGAAATAAGTTCTTGACCTCCTTCAAATCTAAGATCTTCCTGTATCCTCAGAGCCTGAGAAATGTCCCTCTTATCTTACTGGAAGATAGGTCCCTATGTCTTGCTTAATAAGCAAAGCCTCTAATGATGTAAGTGCCTAACAAAAAACTGCCACCACTTTCCCCTGCTGGGTAGAAAATCAACACCAACGTTTGAACCTCAGCATAACCTGAGGTGTGAGCAAGTATGGAGTCTGCTAGGGAGAGAAGAATTCTGTGCCCAAGGATCATAGGACCCTGTGCAACGAGGATGGGTAAGAATGAGGAGAGCATGCCTGGGAGTGAATCCAAGAGGGTTACAGGGTCAAAATATAGAGCTTTGTGGACAGAACAGTTTATTTGATGACAACTACGCTATAACATAGGATTTAGCTCCAGAAAATCCCTGAGAGACAAGGCTCCTGTGCTGCATGGATGGTCTTAGGAAGCTGTATTGCAGCCCTAAGGATGGAATGCAAAGGACACAGGGACTAAGGGTAACCACTTAATCGAAAGCAACTGTTATTAGTACTGTTGAGACTTAGAAATCATTGTTAAGCTATCTGGAAAAAGAAACCTAAGCTGACACTCTACAAATCCCCACATCTTCATGGGATTAAAGAGAGTAAACTGCACTTGCTGAGGAGATGCACAGCTGCCTCTTTAACCAGAAATGATCAGTATGACACTGAGTACACAAAAGAACAAGCACAGAGAGCCTGAAGAACACTATCTTTAGAAATGACTGCTTGCAAGTTCAGATCTTGGCTGGTATCTAGAAACTCAGGTTCCAGGAGGGTTCCCACCATTCCTAAAATGGAAAAGAAGGCTCCTTCTGACTTCTACCATTTGTATAAACTAGGCAGTTTGTGCTGAACACCTGTCAGGAGTATGGAATTTGGGTATATTTCCAGCAATGAGTTCCTACATAGCAAGCCCTCAATTAAAAAGTTCTGAGCCCTGTATATCTAGTGAGCTTCCTGGAATACAAAACTTCATGTATTGCTAAGGAATGTAATTTTGTCCTGTATAACTACACTGAGACAGGACTCTAGGAAACTTGAGCCTGATTTCCTCTAGACCTTAGCCTAGGCAATTTTGCCCTCTGCTGATTGTGCCTGTGTAACCTTTCACTGTAATAAATCATAACCGTGATACTATGCTGAATCCATGAGGCCCTCCAGAAAGCCACCACACCTGAGAGTGGTCTTGGAGACATGCACCATACTCATGACAAGACCTTCTTTATGTACATGTTTCACAACAGTGAGAAATTTTGTAGATCATGAAGAAAGTGCCCCAGGAGCCTAGAGTTCAAAAATTAAGTTTCTACTTTTTTTGTCTTAGGAGATTTGGCCTTTTGTACCTGACAGGGGCACTAAAGCTGGAGACCAATCACATGTGTGGGGCTGGAGCAAGGCCAGCCTCAAGACCACTGAGCACTTGAGGCAAGTCACGTGAATCAACTTCTCTAGTCTCAAGAACTTTGGGCACCTGAGGCAAGCCATGTGGATAAGCTGTTAGATGGAGGGGTTTTAAGTGACATTCAAACTCCCAAGTGTATAAATAAATGTGGGGCAGCCAATGGGGCCCCCTCCCCCTCCTCCTCCTCCTCCTTCATTCCTTACTTCTCCCGTCAGGAGAGAGAGCTCCATCTGGCCTCAGTTTTGTGTATTCTGCCTCTTGCCACTTTTTTTCTCTCCTCTCACCGTCCTTGCCCTGAGAACTTTGAGAGCTGGGTGGGATGCAGCATTTGCCACCCAAACAGGGAGCCATGGAAATGCATCAGATAGCACGTAAGAGGAGACCTCTAGCTGTGCATGCACAAAAAGAGAAAAATAGGCTCCAGAGAAGCCAAAGAGAGAAACAGGCTCCAGAAAAGCCACAGAGAGAAATTGGCTCCTGAAAAGCCAAAGAGAAAAACAGGCTCACTAGGGCCAAAGAGAAAAAGTGGGTTCACTGGGGCCAAAGAGAAAAATGGGCTCATTAGAGAAAAAAAAAAGTTCACTAGAGCCAAAACAGGCACAGGAGAAACAAGAGAGAGAGGTGTACTGATTTTATCAGGTGTTAAACACGAGGCATGTAGGTTCTTAAGAAGAACAAATGTATATACACATCCTGATTCTATTATAGATTACTGTACTTACTTTTTTGTGGACTAAAGTTAGGAAGTGTCTTCATAGTCCTGTGCTTGTTGAGTCGACCACAGAGGATTTGGCTCTGAGCACTATTTTAACATTAAGTACCAAACAGAGAAAAGATAGCATAACAATAGCCCCCAGTAAAGCTTAAACCCCCTAGCCCCAGGTACCCAAATACAGGACATGGGCTTTCCTTCTGTTCAAAAGACTAAATTTTAGGTTGTTATATGGGCCTTAAAGATTATTCATCCACTCCAGTGAACCTCTTTTCAGACAGCACTTATGTTTGCAGTGTGATGCATCACACTGAAACTGCCATCATTCACACTAACTAGGAAGATCTTTTTCATTTATTTCACACTCTGCAACTTACCATTCTGTCATGCCATGTCCCTGTTTCACATCTTCGCTCACTTCCCATGGGGGTTAATCTCCAAGGGTTTCACCCCAGTCATCTCTGGCAAGGGATGTAACTCACATTCCTGAGTTTGGCTCTCTATGCTGGGTCCATGTTTCAGTGGGTACTTCCTCAGGATTTAATTTTTCTTCTGCTCACCCTGGTGAAGTGGCTAAACACATCACTGCTCACTGTTTGTATGCCTTTAGCACCCTTGGTTGCCTGCAGGCATTTAAGACAGACAATGGCCCAGCTTATACTAGTGCTGCCTTCCAAATGTTTCATAAAATTTTTCACCTTCCTTTACCACAGGAATTCCTTGTAACCCTTAAGGTCAAGGAAATGTTGAACATGTTCAATGAACACTCCAAATTCAAGTCCAAAAACAAAAGGGGAAATCCTTCCCTACAAAATTAATACCTCATAATAGACCCCACTTGGCATTGTATACTATTAACTTTTAAAATCTTACTGGGGATGAGACTACAGCGGCAGAAAGACAGTTGAATCAGGTAAAGAAAAACAAGCTGGGAAGGGTCCTCTGGAAAGATCTTCATACTGGACAATGGAAGGGACACAGCCTAACACTCATTTGGGGACAGTTCTATGCTTGTGTCTTTCCAGAGAATGCTGAATGGCTGAATGGCCTATCTGAGTGCCAGAGCACACTGTCCAGCTTCTATCAGGAACCCAGACCCAGATAAGAAATAGGTTCCACCTCCCAAGAAGCTGATGCTCAGTCTTGTGGCAGTGAAACACTGGAAACCGCTCCACAGCTACTAGACAAAACTGGGGCTGGACCTAACCTGGAGTCGATTAAAGAAATTAACCCAAGATGACCAGAATATAGTAAACAAAATTGGGAAAAGAAGATCTGAGTAGGTTACACAGTGTATAGAGACAACTGAGCTGGAGGCTAAATGAAAGAAAGGGACATGAAAATTGTCAGTTTTCTTAAAAGAAAATAAAATACAAAGTTATATATTAATTATATATAAAAGATTTTGTTCCTTCTGATTCTTATTACAAGAAATCTCTGTTAATTGACCTACAAAAAGTTCTGACTGATCTATTTATAGTTATAAATTTAATATATATATATTACAATTCAACTTGGTAAAATACATCTGAGTGCACTCTAGTTTTGCAAAACTAATTGTCTTATGTGTATTTGTTTGTCTGTCTGTCCACTTATTTATCAGCTGTTTTTATTTGAGCTCAACAATATTTTATTTTTACTTCTTTTCTTTCCTTTTGCTTTGAATTTTTGGACTTTTGAAACATTTGCCTAATACGCTTCCACCTTTGTTGTCAGCTGCTCAAAATGATGCTAAAATTGGTAGTGTAAATATAATGTATGTTGTTGTTTATGTATTACAATTTCAGAGTCTCCTGTTGTTCAAAAATAACATGTTAAATGTTGTGATCAGATTTTCACAAGCCATCAAAAAGGTAAGATGATAAAATAAAAATCCCTTGGGGTGTGGAGAGACTATTGGACAGGACTCCAACTGATGAATAAGGAAGAAGCTGCTTGGATAATTATCTAGTTCTTGTCATTAATGGGAAGCTGCATAGTCAGATAGCCTTATGAGAGACACCCACAGTAAACTGGTCATCAGCAAAAGGTTAAGTTTTCTAGAAATGATATAAGGTTTTCTCACAAAAGATGCTCTTGGTACATAAATAAATTAAGAAACAAAGGTTTTTCGTATGGGTATGACAATTCATTGGTAATCTCATGCTGTATTAAATGTATTTTTTTTTATTTTAAAGAAAATAATACAAAAAAGAATAATAGAAAAATACAAACAAAACAAAGCATGGACATTAAAAATGATACAGGGTTTCAAACAAAATGATAGGAATTAACAGTGGTTGTTATATTACATAGCTATCTTCAGTGAAGTTGCTCAGATTACCAGATATAAGAATAGAAGATTGATCAAATCATTAAAGACAATAAGAAAATGGTAATTTAAAAGAACATTAGAGACAATACATACTGTCATTAGGCACAATTGTAGGAAATCAATAATGGTTGTTATACTGCATATTGATGTCATCACATAAATTGCACAGATTACCAGATACAAGCAGGCAAAATTGATCAAAATAGTAAAAAACAAATACACACACACAACAACTTAACCGTTCCCCTCAATGACCCACCACACACCAACAGTATAGTTATGCCACTGATCCATATATATATCTATATCTATATAAATATATATAATACCCTAGTACTTTCTTTTCCTTCTTTCCCCCATCCAAGTTGTTCCTTCCTTTCAGCAATTTCTTTCCCTTTCTTATTATATATGTTAGATTTTGGGTTTTATTTACTTTTTCATGTTCTTGCAACAGGGAGATAATGTGATGTTTACACATGGGAGTCTGATTTATTTCATTTATGAGTATAGTCTCTAGTTGGACCCATTTACCTATAAAAGCCTCATGTTTATCTTTTTTTATGGGTAATACTGAGGAATACTCTATTGTATAGAAATACCACATCTTTTATCCATTCTTCAGTTGATGGGCATTTGAGTTGTTTCCAAGATTTAGCTATGACAAATTGCACTGCTATAAACATGGGGGCACATATATCACTGTGGTATGACATTTTTAATTCTTCTGGAAAAATACCCAGAAGGGGAGTGGCTGTTAAGTGGGACTTTCAATCCTAGTTTTGTGAAGAATCTCCACACTGATTTCCAAAGTGGTTTCACCAGTCAACACTCTCACCAGCAGTGGAGAAGTGTTTATTTTTCTCCACAGCCTCTCCAGCATTTGTCAGTGGTTGATTTCTTAATGATAGCCATTCTTTTGGTGCTGAAATGAAATCTCAGTGTTGCTTTAATTTGCATTTCTCAAATGACTAATGATGTTGAACACTTTTTCATAAATTTATTTGTCATTAGTATTTCTTCATCTGAGAAGTGTGTGTTCATCTCAAATGCCCATTTTTGGACTGGGTCTTTGAATTTGGGGGACCTGTTTTTTTAATTCATTATATATTCTACATAAGACTTCTTTGTCTGAGGGGCAGTTGGACAAAATTTTTCCCAATTCATGGGTTTTCTTTTTACTCTCTTGGTGAGTTCTTTTGATGTGCAGAAATTTTTCAATAAGATGAGATCCCCGTTTTTGATTCTTTGAAGTATTTCCCATGCAGTTTGGTCTTTCCTTATGAACACTCTGCCTATCAATATGCTTTTGAGAGTTTTACCTACTTTCTTTTCCAGTATATTTAGTGTTTCTGTCTTGATATTTAGATCTTTGATCCATTTTGACTTTTGTTTAGTGCATGGTGATAGACATGAGTCTAGTTTTAGTCTTCAGCATATGGAAAGCCAGTTTTTCCAGCTATCTTTCTTTCAGTGAACATGTTTGTCCCTTTTGTAAAAAACAAGGTGACTGAGTGTGTCTGTAGCTGTGTCTGCATCCTCTAACATGTTCTATTGATTTTCATGTCTGTTTTTTTGCCAGTACCACACTGATTTTTTCACAGTAGCTTTAATAGTATAATTTCAAGTCAGGGATTGTGATGCCTCCTAACTTTCCTTTGTTTCCCAGGACTGCTTTTGCTATTCCAGGCATCTTCTGGCTCCAGATGAATTTTAGAAATGTTTTCCCCAGATCTGCGAGGTATACTAAGGGAATTTTAATGGGGATTGCATTGAATCTATCCAATATTTGGAGTACGGCCATTTTCACAATGTTGATTCTTCCTATCCATGAGCAAGGAATATCTTTCAATTTTCTGAAATCCTCTTTGATCTCTTTTTCAGAATACTGTAATTTTCACTGTATAGATCTTTTACTTCTTTTGTTAGGTTGATTCCTAAGTATTTCATTTTTTAGATGGTATTATGAAAGGTGTGCTTTCATTGATTTCTTTCTCAGTCTGCTTGTCTTTTGTGTACAAGAATTATATTGATTTTTGAGTGTTGACTTTGTATCCAGCTATGCTTCTGAATTTGCTTATTAAATCTATGAGCGTTTTGGTGGAGTTAGGGGGGTCTTCAATGTAGAGTATCATGTCATCTGCAAATAATGATAATTTGACTTCTTCTTTTCCTATCCTTATTCCTCTTATTTCTTCCTCTTGTTTAATTGCTCTGGCTAATATTTCCAGAACTACAATGAATAGGAGTAGTGATAGTGGACATGCTTTTCTTGTTCCTGACTTTAAAGGGAAAGCTTTCAGGTTTTGACCATTTAGAATGACATTAGCTGTTGGTTTGTCATAGATGGCTTTTATCAGATTGAGGTAAAGTCCATCTATGACAATTTTCTGTATGGTTTTTATCATGAGTAAATGTTGGACTTTATCAAAAGCTTTTTCTACATCAATTGAAATGATCGTGTGATTTTTGTCTTTGGCTTTATTGATATGGTGTACTACATTAATTGATTTGTGTATTTTGAACCACCCCTGCATTTCTGGGATGAATCCCACTTGGTCATGGTATATAATCTCCTTGATGATTTGCTGCATTCTGTTTGCTAGCATTTTAGTGAAAATTTTTCCATGTATGTTCATTAGGGAGATTGACCTATAGTTTTTTTTTGGGGGGGGTTGGATCTTTCCATGGTTCTGGTATCAGGATACTACCTGCCTCCAGGAATAAGTTGGGGAAAATTCCTTCTTTTTCAATTTCTTTAAAGAGTTTGAGAAGTATTGGCTTTAAATCTTCTCTAAATTTCTTGTAGAATTCAGCTGTAAATCCATCAGGACCTGGGCTTTTCTTCATTGGCAAGTTTTTTATTATATTTTCAAATCTCCTTGCTGATATAGGGTTATTCAGGATTTTTATATCTTCTTCATTCAGCTTTAGTAGTTCATATGTATCTAGAAATCCGTCCATTTCCTCTGTGTTTTCCATCCTGTAAAGATTTTCAACATAGGTACTGATGATCTCAGTTTCTACAGGATCTGTAGTGATTTCATCTCTTTCATTCCTTATTGCATGTATTTCAGTTTTTTCTTTCCTTTATTTAATGAGGTTGGCTAGGGGGTTATCAATTTTATTTATTTATTTGAAGAACCAACTCTTTAATTTATTAATTCTTTGTATTTTTTTACCCTCCATTGCATTAATTTCTTCCCTGAGCTTTATAACTTCCTGCCTTCTCTGGGCCTTTGGTTTGATTTGTTCTTCTTTTTCCAGAAGCTTGAGGTGTATCATAAGATTGTTGATTTGTGCTCGTTCTGTTTTCCTGAGGTAGGAATTGACTGCTATAAATTTCCCTCTGAGGACTGTTTCCATTGTATCCCACAGGTTCCTGTATGTTGTGTCTACATTTTCGTTTGATTGTACATAGTGTTTAATTTCTTCTTTTATTTCATCTGTGATCCATTGATTGTTCTGGAGGGTGCTGTTTAATTTCCATGTGTTTATGAAGTTCTGGCAATTTCCTTTGTCATTAATTTCCAATTTCATTGCACTATAGTCTGATAATATGCAGGAGATAATTTCAACTCCTTTGCATTTCCTTAAGAATGTTCTATGTGCCAGGCTAGCATATGGTCTATTTTAGAGAATGTCCCATGTGCAGCTGAGAAGAATGTGTATTCTGTTGCTGTTGGGTGGAACACGCTGTACAGGTCTACTAAGGCCATTTGTTCACCTGTTTGCTTTAGTTTTGTTATTTCTTTGCTAACTTTTTGTCTAGTTAATCTATCTCTTTGTCACAATGTGGTGTTGTAGTGCCCTGTTATGACTGTGTTGCTGCGTATTTCATTTTTCGTATCTGTTAAAATTTTCTTACATCCTTGGGTTCTCCCGTGTTTGGTGCATGGATGTTTGTGATTGTTACCTCTTCCTCTTGAAGTTTTCCCCTCACAAGTATGTAGTGACTGTTATGGTTTATACATTGTGTCAACTTGGAGAGTCTAGAGGTTTGGCTGAGTGAGTCAGCAGGAAGCCAGGGTGCTTACTTTGTATGCATCCTGAGCCTGTGGAAGAGGAAGGCATGGAGATTGTGTGAGAGCTACACGCCCCCTGGGTGGGAGTAGCCTATTTGCAAGGTAAGGGAAGAGAAGAGGCTGCTTGCAGTCTTTCCTCCCTTTTGCTGCCTATTTTTGCTGTGCTCTGCTGCCCTGAACAGTTTGCCCTCTGCCATGTGCCACTCTGCCTCAGAAACAGCCAGGTATGGACTGAAACCTCCACAAACTGTAAGCTAAATAAACCTTTCCTTCCTTCATTTTGGGTGTTGGGTATTTTGTCTCAGCAACGGGAGAAAAGTAACCAAGATAGTGACCTTCTTTGTCTCTTTTAATTGTTCTTGGTTTGAAGTTCACACTGTCTGCAAACAGAATAGCTACCCCGCTTTTTTGGGGGGGGGTACCTGTCGCATGGAGTATTATTTTTCATCCTTTGATTTTCAGTCTATGAATTTCCTTTTGAAATAAATGTGTTTCTTTATTGTTGGATTTTGTTTCTTGATCCAATATGCCAGTCTACTTCGTTTGTTTGGTGAATTGAGGCCATTTACACTGATGCTTATAACTTATATGTATTGGCTTATCTTTGTCATGTTGTTTTCCTGCTATTGGTTCCTCATGTTTTCCTCTGTTTAACTGCCTGCTCTGCTTGAAGTTTCCTTTCTGTTGTTGTTCTTAAAGTTGTGGCCTTTTTATCTCTCTCTAGAATATCTTTTAGTACTCTTTGTAGGGTGGGTTTGGTGCTCGTGAGTTCTTCTGTTGATATTTATTGTGAAAATATTTTATTTCTCCATTAAATTTGAAGCATAGTTTTGCAGGGTACATCAATCTGGGTTCGAAGTTGTTTTCTTTTAGGACCTGAAACATTTCACTCCAAGCTCTTCTTGACTTGATGGTTTGTGCTGAGAAATCTGCTGTGATTCTGATAGGCTTCCCTTTATCTGTTTCTTTCCTCTCACAGCTTTTAATAAACTGTTCTTTTTTGAATTTCTGGGATCTTGATCACTATATGTCTGGGTGTAGATTTATTTTGGTTATGGTTCGTTGGAGTTCTATATGCTTCACTTACCCAGATGTCCAATTCTTTTTCCATGCTTGGGAAATTTTCTACTTTTACTTCTGCAAATAGTTTTCTTTTATATCATTTGTGCTGACATCTGCTCTTTCACTGATACCTATTAATCTTACACTGTTTTTCTTTGCTTTTTCTTGCAGCTGTTGAATTGCTTATTTGTTTCTTTTTATTTTTAAGAGATCCTTCCTTTCACAGTCATTCACAGAAATGCTGTCTTCATGTTTCGAAAGTCTTCAGCTTCATTCAAGCAGTTTTGCCATCTTTCAATTGAAGTTTTAATTTCCTGTAGGTCTGTTTGAATCTGTCTTATGCATTCCAATTCTTTTCTATACTGTTCTTTCAAGGTTTCAATTAATTTACTATGCTTCTCTATTTTTTTCTATGTATTCTTTAGATGTGCTAAGCAATTCTTTCATTATTGTTGTCATTTCTTTTTTTACCTCAGAGATTAATTCTGATCTGATGTCTTCCATGACCTGATGGAGTTGTTTCTTTACTTCAGCTGCTATCATTTCAGAAATTCCAGGTGCATGACTTCCAAGCTCGTCTGTGTCATTATCTTCTGGACTTGTTCTGGGAGGGGTAGAGGTCTGAGATTGCATTTTGCTCCTTCATTTTGTTATTTCCAGAGATGCTGAGATGCTCTAGAGCTCAGCCTCACTCCCAGGATGATGTCATAATAGTGGGGCAAGGACCCAAAGTTCCCTGGTGTTCGGTGTGACTCCCTCAATGGTGTGTGTGTGCAGGCAGGGTACAATCCCCAATGCTCCCATGGCTGTCTTTGGCTCAGTTTGGCTCCCACTCAGGGGTTCCCAGAGCTGTCCAGGCTTCAGCCCTGTTTCCACTGGAATGTAGTAGTGGGTGCCTTGTAGTCACTGAGTCTCTATACACTGCCACTACCCCACCCATTTCCCACATCTGGGGGGGGTAAGTGCACAGTCACTGAGGTCCCTGCAGCTGAATTTCAGCTTAGCTCCCCTGAGGGTGTGGGGAAGGGAGGAGCTCCCAAGGCCCTTGAGGTTGTCTGGGGCTCCCCTTGGCTCCCAAGGTGGCTGGGCAGAGGTGGGGCCAGCTCATCAGTGTTTCCAAAGCTCTCTGGGGTGGAGCGAAGCTCTGAAAGGGGAAAGGGGGAGGAGGGGAGGGGCAGGAGGTGGACCCCAGGCCCCTAAAGGTGTCCAGGCTTCTGCCTACACCTGTATGTGCCAAGCTTGTGTGTGGAGGTGGCAGCAGCTCTCCAAAGTTCCCGCAGCTATCTGAGGTGCAGCTCAGCTCCAGTGGGTGCAGGGCTATATTAAATGTATTCATGCCTTCCACATGTACCATCTTCTAAAGTGTAAAACTTGGGATTGTTCATAGTGATAGAACTTTTCTTCCAAATTCAGATATTTTCTTTTCTTTTGTGCTCCAATTAATTGTGATAGGAGTTTCATGTCAAGCCAGCATGAGGTCACTAGTCAGTAATAATAACAAACACTTATGTGATGTATATGCTATGTGCCACTATGTATGTGTCATTTGTATGTGACATTAAGCAGTCCAGACATTGTCACAAATTTCTCCAGTGACATCCCATTAAAGTTCAATGAGTTAGGCAAATCTTCTTATGTATTAGATAGAGATGACTGATAAAAAGAGATATACTATGACTGATAAAAAGAGATATTTCCAAAATGGAAATTTAAGTGTCACCAAAATGCCATCATGATTGTCATGCTACAATATTATGTATAGTTTTGATTTTAAGTTTTCTGTGTTAAATTATATAACTGTTGCCTGTTAGCATTCTGCAGAGATTCAACTATTAGAGCATCCATGGTTGTTAGAAAATAATGGTTCTATGTTACGTTCCAAGGTGCTTGATCTTCAGTTAAAATAGTAATAATTAAGCCCACTGATCCATTACAAAATGTTATGTCATTAACCTTTTCTTCTAGATGTTCAAAAACTGAGGTATGAAAACCAAAAACTAGAAAGATAGATGCACTAAGAGGACAGCCAATTTTTTGGTCCCAACCATCAGAGTTCAATGAGTGCCCAGAACATGAGGGAACATTTTCAGCAATATCGTGCAACTCTGGTGACTTATACAAATCCCTGATAAAGGAGATTGTAGGACCACAAAGGATCAAGATCTATGATGTATAGTGTGCCTAAGGAGAGTCAATAAGAGGAAAGGGTCTCCCAAGCTTTCACAGAAAGCAACTTGGTCAAGTAATGATGATGACTCATTCATACAGATGACACTGACTGAAGAACTAGAAGTGCTATACATGGTTCCAAGGTAATCTTGAGGAAACTTAACTGACTGGATAAATAGCAAAAACTGATTAATACAGGTCGCACCTTAATTTGGTCTTGAACATCCAACAGAACAGCATAACCACAAGAGGTATAAAATAATTGCCAACTACACTAGTAACTGATCACTGTTCTGGGATAATGCACTGTGTAGGATTAAATTGCTACATGTTGGGACTTAAAATCTTTGGACTGGAAATCTTTAGCCTAAATCAAGCAAATTCATCTAGAATAAAAAGGGTTCAAAATAAGAGTCTTCTCAGAATCATCAAAATATAGCTCCTCCAACTCCAACTGACCACCCATCTCTTGTAACTACAAAACAGAGAAGGAGGAGATGTGGGGAGTGGCTAAAGCTGGAGATCAATCACATATGCGAGGCCAGAGCAAGGCCAGCCTCAAGAACACTGAGCACTTGAGGCAAGTCACGTGAATAAGCTTCTGTAGTCTCAAAAACACAAAGTGCCCAAGGCAAGCCACATGGATATGCTATTAGGTGGAGGGGTTTTAAGTGACATTCAACCTCCCAACTGTATAAATAAATGTGGGGCAGCCACTGGGGCCCCCCTCTTCCTCCTCCTCCTCCTCCTCCTCCTCCTCCTTCCTTATTTCCCCCATTAAAGCAAGTGCTCCATCTGGCCTCAGTTTTCTGTATTCTTCCTCTTGCCATTTTTTCTCTATCCTCTCACTATCCTCACCCAAGATTGAAGTGACACATGGGGAAAGTGTTACTAGAACTCAGCAAGATCTGTAGCACTGAGAAAGGGCCACCTTACAGGAGTTATGACCTACCACAGACACAACCAATACCAGTCTATGTCCCATCATGAAGTGAACCAGGAATTCAAATATGCTTAAGGCCATCTCTTCTGTGCTTCCAGACTCCTGTTCACATCTCGCATTGGTCAAACCAAATGAGAAGCTAGAGGGCCAAGAACTCACTGATGGGCCCCTAGGTGCACATAAAAGATGCCAGCTGAATAGCTGAGTACAAATCAAAACACACAAACAGAAATAAAAATCAAAGTACATCCTAGAAGCTTTTATTTCTATGTAATAGATAACAGATACCAAGGGAATTTAAAACTTACTTGGAAATACAATTTCATACTTCAATAGCACACACCTCAGTAGATAGCCAGCCATTAACATACTTAGTATCTGAAGTGGCCCTTCCCTTCTAGTAGGCTTACAAAATACACCACTTCAGAATAGGATGGGAGTATCTGGGGATAGAGCTAAGCTCTTCTGCTCTGGGGCAGCAGATACAACAGAGGCTATGCTGCCTGGCTGCCCTCACAGCAGCAATCATGTCACATGTCATCAGTTTCAGTTTTCTGCAGTTACCGGGTCTCAGTTGCCAGTCATCCAGTGAAAACATTGTTCCCAGATTTGCTCCTCAGTTACGTTGGAATTCTGTTTCAAAAAGGAGTATCTGTGATCACTTTCACATTTTCAAAGTCAACAGAAACTAACCCTAATGAACACCACTTATTATAGGTTCTCTCTGACAAACAATAGAAAATTCCTGCATGAAGACTCTGATGTTTGCGCAGCTTCCCACATGGATATACTGCTTGAGAGCTCCTTTCTGATGGAAACCACTGTCCCTTCAGAGGCAAAGGGCTCAGAGGTGATAAGAGACTGAAAAGGTGACTATAAGAATGGATAAAGAAGGTTAAGCTGGCAGATTAAATGTCCCTGCTGCTTTCAAGTGGCAGTAGTGTCTGCTAAACAGATAAGCAGAAAAGTTCCCCAGGAGACTGTGCTCATTTCCCTTTCATGGGAGAGCCCCCTTCCAGTATAACAGACAGTACTTAGTTGGCAGCTTTACCAGTGGGTAGCACTCTTAAGGCAAGACAATTTTTTTTCAGTTAACAGTTGGCTGAATAAGGAAACTAAACAACTTATTCCCTACTACATTGTGAGGTGCCACCACCTCTTAGGTACTGTATAAAAATAAAAGGCTTGAGTTCTAGAATGAGTCAGACCTGGGATTAAACCTCAACTCTAACAACTCTCGTCAGCTATGTGAGTTTAGGAAAGCCATTTAACTTTCTGATTATCATTTTTCTTACTTGTAATTTATTTTCTGTAAGAGTCAATTAGGGCTGTTTCTCACTCAACTACTGAAAAGATTAAAGAAAAAAGACAAAAGTTCAGCATAGTTTCAAATATTAAACACATAATACACTATGAGCCACTAATTTTATTCCCAAAAGAATTAAAAACAAATATCCAGATACTTGAACATGAATGGCCACAGAAGTAATATTCACAATAACAAGGTGGAAAGAACCCAAATATCCACCATCTGATGATTAGATAAACAAAGCATGGTATATTCATATAATGAAAGATCATCCATCCACTATAAAGAAATGAAGTATTGATACATGCTGCGATATCCAGAGTTTATAGATCAGAAGAGCCAAAAAGAAGATCAGTGGGATTGGGGAGAAGGGAATGGGGGCTACTGTTTAATAGGTATGGGGATTCTTTCTGGGATGATGAAAATGTCTTGCAACTTGGTAAATATTGTAGTTGCAAAACATCCTGAATGTATTTATTTTAAATTTATTTTAAAAATAAAAGAAGGAAAACATATTAACAAACAGACATCCATTTATAAAACAGAATAAGAACAATACAAGCAATACTGAATTACAGACAAAGTGGTAGGAAATTAACAATGGTTATTATATTACATATTGATATGTTCAAAGTGGTTTCTCAGGAAAACAAATATAGATATGCAAGACATATATGCAAGACAAATATTATGACCAAATAATTAATCATAAACTGTTCCTTTCAGTAAAGAAATAGAAGTCAGTAGTACAACTATGTTAGCTATCCTGTATATACATATATACATAAGTTCACCTTCTTTCTTTTCTCTTTTCCCTCATCTCAGTTGCTCCTTACTTTTGAGCAGTTTCCATTCATTTCACAATGTCTATCATACCTTCTAATTTTTATTCACTCTGAGATTCTTACACCAATGGCACAATACATTGCTTACACATGCAGGTCTGATTTATTTCACTTATGAGTATGGTCTCTAGTTGGGACCATTTACCTGTAAAAGCCTTGAGTTTATCTTTCTTTACAGCTGAGTAATATTCCATTATATAAAAATATAACAATTTTTTATCCATTCTATAGTGGATGGACATTTGGGTTCCTTTCACAATTTAGCAATTACAAATTGTGCTGCTATAAGCATGGGTATACATATACTGCTATGTTATGATGTTTTCAGAAGGGGAATAGCTGGGTTGAATGGGACCTCCAGATCTAGTTTGCTGAGGAATCCCCAAACTGATTTCCACAGTGGTTTCACCAGTCTGCATTCCCACCAGCAGTGGAGAAGAGTTCCTATTTCTCCACAGCCTCGCCAGCATTTGTTATTGGTTGATTTCTTAATGACAGTCATTCTCACTGAGGTGAGATGAAATCTCAATGCTGTTTTAACTTGCTTTTCTCGAATGACTAATGATGTTCAACATTGTCTTGTGTATTTATTTCACATTTGTATTTCTTTACCTTAGAAATGTGTGTTCATCTCAGATGTCCATTTTTGGATTGGGTCTTTGAATTTGGGGGGAGGTGATGCTTTTTCTTTATATGTTCTAGATAGAAGACCTTTGTCCAAGGGACAGTCAGCTAAAATTTTTACCAATTTGTGGGTTTTCTTTTTACTCTACTGGTGATTTTTTTAGATGTGCAGAAACTTTTCAGTAGGATGAGATCCCAGTTGTTGATTCTTTGAAGTATTTCCCATGTGGTTTGGTTTTTGTTCATGAACTCTTTGCCTACCCCGTGTCTTCAAGATTTTTACCTACTTTCTCTTCCAATAGATTTAGTGTTTCTATTTAATATTGAGATCTTTAGTCCATTTTGACTCGATTTTGGTGCATGGTGATAGACTGGGGTCTATTTTCAGTCTTTGGCCAAGTGGCAAGACAATTTTTCCAGCGCCATTTATTAAAGAGGTTATCTTTCTTCCAGTGAGCTTGTTTGGCCCCTTTGTCAAAGATTAGGTGGCTGAGTGTGTCTGTGGTTATGGTTGTTTCTTCCAGTCTGTTCCATTGATCCTCAGGTCTGTTTCTTAGCCAGTACCATGTTGATTTTATTACAGTAGCTTTGTAGTACAACTTCAGGTCAGGGATTGTGATTTCACCTTACTTGTCTTTGTTGCCTAGGATTGCTTTTGCTATTCTGGGTCTCTTCTGGTTCCAGATGAATTTAAGGAATGTTTTCTCCAGATCTGTGAGGTATGCTAATGGTATTTTAATGGGAATTGCATTGAATCTGTACAACAATTTTGGTAGCATGGCCATTTTCACAATGCTGGTTCTTCATATCCATGAGCAAGGAGTATTTTTCCATTCAGTGAAATCATCCTCTATCTCTTTTTTCAGAGTACTATAGTTTTCATTGAATAAATCTTTTACTTTTTGTTATATTGAGTCCTAAATATTCCATTTCCTGGATGCTATTGTGAAAGGTACGGTTTCCTTAATTTCTCTCTCAGTCTGTTTGTTGTTTGTGTTTAGGAATGCTATTGACTTTTCAGTGTTGACTTTGTATCCAGCTACTGAATTACTGAATTTGTTGATTAATTCAAGGAATATTCTGGTGCAGTTTGGGGGCCTTCCATGTAAAGTATAATGTCTTCTGCAAATAGTGATAATTTCACTTCTTCCTTTCCTATCCTTATTCCTTTTATTTCTCTCTCTTGTCTGATTACTCTGGCTAATGCTTCCAGAACTATGTTGAATAGGAGTAGTGATAGTGTACATCCTTGTCTTGCTCCTGATTTTAAAGTAAAAGCTTTCAGTTTTTGTCCATTTAGTATGATGTTGGCTGTTGGTTTGTCATAGATGGCTTTGATCAGATTGAGGTAAAGACCATCTATTCCTATTTTCTGTATGATTTTTACTATGAACACATATTGGACTTTGTTGAAAGCTTTTTCTGCATCTATTGAGATGATCATGTAGCTTTTGTCTTTGGCTCTATTGATATGGTGTATCAGTCAGGGTTTACTAGAGAAACAGATTTAACACAAGATATACAAATATACAACAAATTACCTATTTGGCTTACAATGGTCAGCTACAGGATTAGATGAGGAAGTATGCAGAGGACAGCCCAGGCCTGGGGCCTGGAGCTCACCGCAGTGTCTGTGCAAGTCCGTATCAAGGTGTGTTGAGTCTGCGATGAAATGCTGATGAATCTATGATGAAGTCCCAGGCGGAAGCCAAAGAGTCTGTACCGGAAGCCGGGAGACGACCACGCTGCAGGTGAAGACGAGCTCCCCCGAAGAGCTCAAACCCGGTCCTTCTTTTCTCTTAGTCTACCCGCTCGGGGGGGGGGTCTCTACACCCACACCCTCTGTATGCCTTCCTCTTGCACAGGTTTAGAATGAATACAAATAAACACCTGGCTTCCTGCTGAGTCACACAGTTAACCTTTAAAGCTTCCCAAATGAACATAAACAACATCCCACAAGGGTAAGGGCATATCCTGTTTACCCCATGATTTACAACTGCTGAGTTATTTAGTTAAACCTCTAGACTCCCCAAGTTGACGCAATGTATCAACCATAACATATGGTGCACAATATTTATTGATTTGTAAATATTAAACCATCCCTGCATTCCTGGAATGAATCCAACTTGGTCATGATGTGTGCTTTTCTTGATGATTTGCTGCATACTATTTGCTAACCTTTTATATAAGAGTATCTTTGCATCTATGCTCATTATGGAGATTGGTCTGTAGTTCTCTTTCTTGGTTGGGCCATTCTCTGGTTTTGGTATCAGTATAATACTTGCCTCCAAAAATGAGTTAGGGAGAATTGCTTTCTTTTCAGTTTTATTGAAGAGTTTGAGGAGTGTTGGTATTAAATATTCTCTAAATTTCTTATAAAATTCTGCTGTGAATACATCAGGGCCTGGTCTTTACACTGTGGTAAGTTTTTAATCATGTTTTCAATCTTATTAATTGATATTGTGTTGTTCAGGATTTTTATATCTTCTTGATTCAACTTTGGTAATTCATACATATCTAGGAATCTGCCCATTTCTTCTGAGTTTTCTATCCTATAGGAGTAAAGATTTTCAAAGTAAGCATTAATGATCTTTTGAATTTCTGTAGGATCTGTGGTGATTTCATCCTTTTCATTCTTTATTACAGGAATTTGAGTTTTATCTTTCTTTTTTGATAAGGTTGGCTATGGGTTCATCAATTTTATTTATTCTCTCAGAGAACAAACTCTTTGACTCATTCATTTTTTGTAGTGTTTTCTTTGTCTCAATTACATTATTTTTTGCCCTGATCTTTATAATATCTTTGCTTCTTTGGACTTTGGGCTTGATTTGTTATTCTTTTTCTAAAAGTTTGAGGTGCAGCATTAGGCTATTTGTTCTCTGTCTGTTTTCCTTATGTGTGAATTCATCACTATAAATTTCCCTCTGAGGACTGCTTCCATTCCATCCCACAGATTCTGGTAAGTTGTATTTACATTTTCATTTGTTTGTAGGTATTTTGTAATTTCTTCTTTAATTTTTTCTGTGACCCATTGGTTGTTCAGGAGGTTGTTATTTAATTTGCAAGTGTTTCTGGAGTTTTTGGAGTTCCTTTTGTCACTAATTTCCAATTTCATGGCACTGTGGTCAGATAATATGCATGGGATAATTTTAATTCTCTTACATTTAGTTAGGTATACTCTATGGGCTAGAATTTGGTCCAATTTGGGGAAAGTCCCATGTGCAGCCGAGAAAAATGTGTATTCTGATGTTGTGGGGTAGAATACCCTTTATACATCCATCTGTTCACAGATTTGGTTCAGATCTCTAATTTCTTTGCTGATATTTTGTCTAGTTGACCTATCTCTTTATGTCAAAGGGGTTTTAGGTCCCCCGTTACAATAGTGTTATTAATTATGTGGTTTTTCATGTCTGTTAACATTGTCTTATATAGCTCAATGCTCCAATATTTGGTGCATACATGTCTATGATTGTTATCTCTTCCTCTTGCAGTTTTCTCCTAACAAGTATGTAGTGCCCTTCTTTATCTCTTTTGATTGTTAGTTTGAAGTTCACATTGTCTGCAAACATAATAGCTACCCCTGCTTTTTTCTGGGTTCCTGTTGCATGGAGAATTGTCGTCCATCCTTTGACTTTCAGTCTATGCATTTCCTTTAAAGTAAAATGTGTTTCCTGTACACAGCATATCATTGGATTTTGTTTCTTAATCCACTCTGCCAGTCTGTTTCTTTTGACTGGTGAATTGAGGCCATTTACATTTAGAGTTATAACTGATATGTGTTGGCTTATCATTGTCATGTTATTTACTTGCTGTTGGTTTCCTACTTTTTCTCTCTGTTTAATTGCTTGCTTTGTTTGATGGTTCCTTTCTATTGTTGTTCTTGAAATTTTGATCATTTTTTTCTCTGTCTAAAGTATCCTTTAGTACTCTTTGTAAAGGTGGTTTGGCACTCATGAAGTTCTTCAGTTGCTCTTTGTCATGGAAATATTTCATTTCTCTATTACACTTGAAGGATAGTTTGGCAAGATACATCAATCGTGATTAGAAGCTGTTTTGTCTTAGGGCCTGTAATACGTCCCTCCAAGCTCTTCTCAATTGGATGGTTTGTATTGATAACTCTGCCATGATTCTGATGGGCTTTCCTTTATAGGTGATCTGTTTCTTTGCTCTAGCAGCTTTTAATATTCTTTTGCTGCAGATCTCAGATCTTGATTATTATATGTCTGGGTGTAGTTTTATTATGATTATGACTAGTACAAGTTCTATATGCCTCATTTACTGGTATCTCAGGTCTTGTTTCCATACTTGGGAAATTTTCTGCTATTATTTCTGCAAATACTCTTTTTATGTCATTTATGTTACCTCCTGCCCTTTCACTGACTCCTATTAGTCTGGCTTTATTTCTCTTTGCCTCATCTTGCAGCTGTTAAATTGATTTTTCCTGGATCCTTGTTGATTTTAAGAGACCCTTCCTTTCACGATTGCTGGCTGCCATGCTGTCTTCAAGATTTGAAATCCTATCTTCAGCTTCATTCAAGTAGTTTTGCAAGCTTTCAGTGGAAGTTTTGATTTCCTGGAAATCTCTTTGAGTCTGTTTCATGCATTCTAGTTCATTTCTATATTGCTCATGTAATGTTTCCATCTGTTGCCTGTGTTCATCTATTTTTTATATATTTCTTCTCTAGAAGTGCTGAGCAATTCTTTCATTATTACTGTCATGTCATTTTTTGCCTGAGAGATTATTTCTGATCTGATGTCTTCTATACCCTGTTGGGGTTGTTTCTTTACTTCCATTGTGATCATTTCATCAATTTCAGGTGTGTGTTTCCCAACTTCTCCTATGTCAATGTCTCCTGCGCTTGTTCTGAGTAGAGTTCTGAGATCGCATTTTAGTCCTTTGTCTTGTCATGTTTCGTGCCTGAGGCAGAACACTCAGTTCCCTTCTTCCCTGGCAGCTCAGCAAAGGTCACCAGTGTCCCTCATTTTCCTGGTGGTCAGGCTTGCCCCTCAGTGTCTGCTGAGATGTGCTGTTTAGTCTGGGGTCTTCCAGCAGATGGTGAAGTGTACCTAGTTCTCCCAAGCCTCAGATGCGAATTGTAATGTCAGCCAATGGCAGACCATCTATTCCAGTATCCCCTCACATCTCTGGTCACAGGTATGACCCAGAAGCAGGCTGCACTGGTAGCGCAATCATGGACCAGTGGTTCATGGAGTAGGCAGAGCCCATACATGAGCCACAGGGTCAACAGTTTGTGGACCACCTGATTCTGTGCAGCTTATGGCATGCACAGGAGCCAGATGTGCACTGCACTGGCAGTGATCACAGACCACCTGTGACCTCTACAAGGTCAGGGTGCAAAAAGCCCAGGTGCAAACCACAGTGTCAGAAGTTCATGGACTGCCTGTTCTAGTACCTCAGGCAGTGCATGGCATGCACAGGGAGAACCCAAACATGAACTCTGGAGTTAGCAGTTCTTGGGCCTTCTGAATCAGAATCTCCTGTCTGCACTGGGCATATGGAGGGTGAAGACACCCATCCTGAATGTACTAAATGCCAATGAATTGTGCAGTTTCAAATAGCTAATTTTATGTTATGTGAATTTAATTTTGAGTATTTTTAAAGTTCAGTATAGTATGAGGAAATTTTAAAATGTGCAATAAATGTTATGACAACTTATATGTAGCTCAAATTACCCTTAAGATTCTATGTAGAACCTCTCCATCACCTATAAGAACAAAAATTTCCATCTGGAAGGCCAAGGCCCCTTACAGCTGGTCTCAAAACCACATTTCTAATATTATCACCAAATATTTCCCTATACCAATGATTCTTACCATTTATGGGTTATTAATCCTCTTAATAATCTGTTAGAAGCACTGAACCCTAACTCCAACAAGGAAAAAATGCAAGCAGAATTTTTCACTTTGCAAATTTCTAGTTATTCATGAATGGTAGGATTGTTCCTAGTCTTGTCAATTTGAGGGTCAGGAAAATCCACAGGTTTTCTACTACAACCTCATCAGTAACTCCTAAACTCCATCTAAGAGCTACCTCTGGCCTACCTCTACTTTTACCACACCTTCACCCATCAATGCTTGCCACCCTTTAAGGCTCAGCTAATTTACAACATGGATATTGTTATTACCCCAGTCTTCAACAAACTTTACTTCCTCATATTTCTTCTGGAAGTCCACATGATACCATCCACTTAGTATACTATTACACTCTGTTTTGTATTTTCAGCTGTCTTTTCTGTTTAAATAAATTCACTTTCGGCTATTGCTCTATTGTCAACTAGAGTGTGTAACTTCAAATGTCTCCAAAGACCAAGTAATCAGGGATTATAGTAAACTGGAAAAAAACTCACTTCTAAAAATTCCACCATCACTAAGTCTACCATTTGTCAAGGAAAATCAGAAATCTGGACATTTATTTCAAATATTTTGGTTTTTAAATGTTTGTTTCTGGCAAGATATTCATGGCCAAGTAGGTGTGACAGGAAAGGAGGAAACCAAGCACCAGAGAAAAAGTGCTCTGAGGAAGGGGCTAAAATGAAAGCCTGATCTGGGAGGACAAATGAAAAGAAAAAATTTGCTGGACCAAATTCAAGTGTCATGGGCATGTTAGGAGAAGCCAGGCCACTCCTGGATCATGGCATGCTATACCCCAGGTCTGCAGAGACAAAGAGTGAAAGAATCAGGTGACCTGAGGGAGGCAGCCAGCACTAGCAACCACAATCACTAACTGCCCCACCAGAAAGAGGATCATTGAGAGTGAGATATGCACAAGACATGCTTTTGGAGACACTGAACAGTGGTGTATGAGACAACACCTGGCTGCACTTGGGAATTTGAAAATAACAGTGCTCCTTGATAAGGAAACTGACTGCTGATAGGGTTGAGGTCTGAAGGGTTCCTGAGAAAGCAGCTAGGGAGACAGGACTTTGGAAAGAGAAAAGGGTTGTCAGACCAAGAAATAATTACTCATCCATTCCTCCCACAAACAATGGGAGTGTGTGCTTGTGTGACATCCAAGGTCCTGCCCACACTTATAATACACTCTTGCTGAGGACTACAGAGGACAGAGATCCCTGGGACTGTGCCAGGTTCACACTTTGAAAATTGAAGTTTTTGGAACAGTGGCCAGAAAAGGATCATATGTGGAGAAACAGAGGGTTAGAGAAAAGTCAGAGGACAGCATACATGGAATTTTAAAAATTTGCTTACAGAAAACATAGCAAAAATTTTTCCAAGAATGGGGAAAGAATTCAACATTTAGTTAAATGAGGTGTTTAGACAATTCAATAGCCATAACCAGAAAAGAACTTCTCCAGGACATATAGTCAAAATTCCAGAAGTCCAACATATGAATATAATTTTATTTTTACTTATTTTTTTTAATTTTATTTTTACTTATTTTTTTTAATTTTATTTTAAAGACAAAAGAATGGAGACATATGAACCAGAAAAGCCATAAACAATACAGAAAATACAAAGTTATACAGAATATAGTAGGGAATTAGAACTGGATGTTGTATTACATAGTTATCTTCACATTAGTTAACACAAAAACATTAAAGGAAATACCAAATTATAGATAAGATAGTAGGGA
>PVLD010021325.1:0-31718 GCA_004027595.1 Dinomys branickii | reverse complement strand
GATGAAGGTAACATTATGTAGGACAGCATCCAGAGCTAATTCCCTTCTATGTTCTCTATAATTCTGTATTTCCTCAGTCGTTTTTGTATTAGCAGAAATGAAGATAACTTTATATTATACAACATCCAGTGCAAATTCCCTACTATCTTATCTATAATTTGGTATTTCCTTTAATGTTTTTGTGTTAACTAATGTGAAGGTAACTATGGAATACAACATCCAGTTCTAATTCCCTACTATATTCTGTATAACTTTGTATTTTCTGTATTGTTTATGGCTTTTCTGGTTCATATGTCTCCATTCTTTTGTCTTTAAAATAAAATTTTAAAAAAATTTTAAAAAAAAGAAAAAAAAAGAAAAATTCTGTGTTGAATATTTATATAGTCTTACATCACCTTCAAATTATTATTAGTGATTATATTTTATTTCATTTACCTGCATCTTATCAGCTAGAAAATGCTCACCGTGGAAGGGAATAATGAACGCAATAGTGCTCTTTTATTATCTGCTCAGCAATTAACACTGTGGTAGTTTAGAATGAAAACATACATGTAGCATCCCTGTTCTTACTGGAAACCTGCTTTTTATGTGTTGGTAACAAATTTTACCTTAGGTGGCATATGGGTCCATGCATGGGTGTGCACTGAAGTATATTCATAAAATCTTTTTCCTTTTTAGTACTGGGAATCGAACTCAGAACTTCATCCTTGCCAGGCAAGTGCTATGCCACTGAGCTATAGCCCCAGCTACTCATAAAATCTCACCATGTAGAACCATTAGAGATCTTAAAGACTGGTGATGCCTTGTTCAGTAAAGTAGTCATGGCTATATGTGGCTATTTAAATTTCAATTAATCAAATTAAGTTAAAAACATACTCCCTACATCACTATCCACAATCCAGTACTCAGTGGCAACATGTGGCTAATGGCTTCTACACAGGATGGTCCTGATAGAGACAGTTTCCATCACAAAAGAAATTCCTATTAGTGTGTCTGTGGCGATTACATTCTAATGTAACCCTTTTGTAACAAGGTGCCTTTAATCACAAATGGAAGTAACTTGACTGAAATAGAATTAACTGAAGAATAAAAAGGTAGGGGATTTATTGGCTTGCTTAATTGGATGGTCTAGGCCTTGACCCAAAGGATATTAAGACCATATGAGTTCCCACTCCTGCTATCTGCTAATCTCTCATTTCTATCTTCTCCTCCCCATTCCCACTCCCAGTGCCTCAGCTCTGTCCTAGGCGAAGTTGTCTCATGGTGACAACATTGGCTGTATGGCAATAGTGGTCTTTGATTCACCCAGCCTAGGTAGAGCAAGAAGAATCTCCTTGACAGGCAGTTAGAGGAGTGAAGGAGCATTATTCTCAGGAGCTTCAGTTAATCTCATTGACTCACATTTGAGCGTGGCCAACAAGACCAGATATTCTGATTGGCTTAAGCCAGCCAAGCCTCGGCCTGGGTCAGTCTCACAGTAATTACTATTTCATGGCTGATTTACAATAGGGGCACAGAGACTCCTCCCCCCAAATATCAGCAGACTTTAAGCAAAAGAAGGGAAGATAGAATTTATTATTGGGTATCCTAAAAATATCCCCTGTACTCTTGATTTTTACTGTTTTTCCTAAACAAAGTCTAGGAATATATTAAAATGCCATCTTGGGTGTCAAAGAACTCAAATACTAGCAGAGCCTGAGTGAAGTTCGTAAATACCCAAAAGCACACTTCTCATAATATCACAATGGCTACCCCAAACTATTTTATTTGATTCCTACACAAAGTTCGTAACATATTTTGAATGTAGGCTACAGGCACACACACACCCACGCACACACACACACACACACACACACACAGAGGTAATTTAAAATTATTAGATTCACTACAGTAATAGAAATTCAATCTCAAGGGCTTTTCCTAGACCCACAGACAAGAGGCCCAGTGAGGGGTAACTTTGAAGTCATGCTGTAGCAGGAAAGGTACCACCACCTCTCCACACTGGTATACCTGTTTCTTAGTCACCCAGGTGATAGTTCCTGTTCCAGTTCCAGTTGCTCCTGTGTCTCAGAAACAGCTGAACACTGTGATGTACATTGTACGACCCAATCCCCAATTCACAAGCCGTTCTGCCTCTGTACTTCCTGCTTGCTTATCCCTTATGAGCACTGGGCCCCCAGAGATCAGGGCCTGATGTTCAGGGAAGGATCCTGATCAGCGCCTGTCGATGTGAAATAAATCTGCCTTCAAATCCTAGGTGTCAGCTCAGCGTTTCTGTCTGCCATTTCAGTGCCTCTGTATAAACTCGGGAATTCAGATAATCTCCACTAGCTGGATTTTATACTGCATATTCCCTCTGATACCTATCAGGTAAGTCAAATCAGTAACCACCACAGTTGAGCCTCTGGCTTGATATTCACATTTTCTAAAGCTCTTTGACTGACAATCTTGGCAAGAGTATACCGTTTAGGATAAAGAATATTTCTATCCAATTTCACTTAAAGGAAAAGAAAATAGTGTCAATGGTGCATAAATGCACTTCCTTCAGGTCTTGGGTTTAAGTTCTAATAAATATGAAATCTGGGTCTTATATTAAAAAATGTTAAAGGTTACATAAATTTATACCCCATGGGAAATACTCCCAACCTGCTTCTGCTTCAAATATAAATATACAAAGGAAGAATCCACACAAGTCTGTTTACAATTTACAAAGAAAAAAATATAAAAGTCATGGTGATCAGTCCAGAATGCCCAGGCCGGTCTTTGGTCAGCTGGCCTTTGAGTTGCTATGTTTATTTTTCCCATTCTCTTCTGAAACCATAGTTGCTACAAAAACCCCAGAAACCCAAACTGCACTGAATCCACAGCCCACTTTATCCCATCAAACCCCAGTCACCAAGCTGTGATTAAGTGGGTGTGAAGACTGAAGCAGCCCACAATTCCTAAAATGTCACATATTTGCAATTTGACCAAAATGGAACAGAGCCCGTTAGTCTTGTCTCATTACTTTTTGGAGAGGGAAAATGGAATATCCATGGAAATGCTCCTAAAAGTGTCCTTGTTTTCTTCTGAAAATGGTATCAATTTATGAAATAAAATCTAATCCCAGTGAATAGGGATCACAGAACAGTCTCTCAAGGAAGAAGCAAGCCACCCCAAAACTGTGGTGCTCACACTGTTCTTGGAGCAGGAGACAGCTCATACACACACACACACATACACACACACACACACACACACACACACACACACACACACGTAGCGCTCATGCTCACCTTCACTAACTGCATTATGAGGAGTGTCTCCTTTCCAAAGGGCCGGCTGTCTTTTTTGGGGGGTACGGGGAATCAAACTCAAGACCTTGTGCTTGTCAGGGAGGCCCATGTGCTGCTGAGCCATCTCCCTGGCCCAAGCTGTATTTCTAAGGGCTAAACAGTAGGAGTTCCAGAATAAAAACTGCAGTTCTCCCTGAAGTCAAGGAACCAGCCCCTTCAGACTAACAGAAAGCATTTTAATGGCCCTTGTTTATGACGGGATCCGTTCTTTCTATGTAGAAAAGACCATTAGTCAGTAGACTTAATATTCTACTTAGAGATTTCAAGCACAGATTCTACAAGTAAAACATTATAACCTTGCTTGTTTGTGTGTTTATTAGTTCTGGAAGATTTAGAAGATGGCAATAGTACATATTGTCCCCTCTAAGCTCTCCGTTTATGATAGCAGCCAAGACTGTCGGCTCAGCTCTCCCCAGCACCATTCCTTCTCAAGGAAAAAACTGCAGATAAGCAAGACAGAACTCCCGGAATCTGTTCTGGACCCCTTGTTGCAAACCTGGCATTTCAGGGCAAGTATATGGCAAGCCGTGGAGGACAAACACACTGTTCTGGGCCTTAGGATATTATCATATACTCAGAAAACGTTACTGATCTTAAGTATTCTTGTATTACCTTCATATAATACTGGAAATTCCTTAATGAGAAAAGGTAGGTAAAAACATATAGGAACATTTTTTAAAAGTCAAACTTAAGAAATCTAGAGCGTGTTTACTTTGCTTATAACATTGGTGAGGAAAAGAGATATTTGCTTGAAAAATCCAGGTCACTCAATCCTGTGCTGGATTTGATGACACGTGTCAGGGGGTGAAAAAGCGTTCAGGGGCTGGGGATATAGCTCAGTGGAATAAGCGCTTGCCTAGCAAGTGCAGGGTCCTGAGTTTGATCCCCAGTACCACAAAAAAAAAAAGAAAAAAGAAAAAAGAAAAAGCGTTCAGATAGGGAAGAGGCACATGAAGCTGGCTCCACTCACAGGTGACGTGATAGTCTGTGTAGAAAAATCCTATGGAATTTGTAAAACTCAATACAGGCCAGAGATCCGCCCAAGCACATACAATAAGTTAATTTGCACAAAAGCCCCAGGATCGTTTAATGGAGAAAAGAAAGTCTTCTCAACCAATGCCTCTGCAATGTCTAGATAAGCACAGAGAAAAAAATGTAACTTTGCTATTTTGAGCAACACACACACACAAATGCATTAACCTTGCATGGTAGAGCTAAACCCAAAGCTAGAACTAAAAGCTTACAAAAGAAAATGCCGTACAAGAGAATAACTGGACTTCAAAAAAATTAAAAACTACATTTATCAGAATGAGCTCGTGGCACTCAGGGAGGCTGAAGCAGGAGGGTAGCAAGTTCCAGCCCAGCTTTGGCAACTTAGTGAATCAGTGAGATCCTGTATCACAATTTAAAAGGGGAGGGAGGGTTGTTACTGGGAGTGTAGCTCAGTGTGAAGGCCCTGGTTTCAATCCCTACAATGCACACACGAAAACATCTAGAAGATATAAACAGAAGTCACAGAACAGGAAAAATCTATACATACAAGCACAGCATATGTAGGGTGGCCAACAAATACAGTGAATGTTTAAATTTGAAAAATTTATTACAGCAAAAGACACATAGCCATTATTGTAATTCTCCTCAAAATACTCCTCCTGATTTGAATCTTCTTGACCTATTGTTCTTGATACTTTGGGGAGCAATTCTAAAAATACTCTTTCATGAGTGTCTTTTAGTTTCACTGTAACGGCTGCGCTGCCTCCATGTCCTGAATTGATTCAAAACACTTCCCTGCCATGGTCATTTGGATTTTGTAGAAGAGCAAGAAGTTGCCAGATTCCATGAATAAAGTGAATGAGGACACGGTGTGTTTTTATTGGACAGAGATTGTTGTGCCAGAAGCAATCTGGGATACAAAGAGTTGTCATGATTGGGAATGAAACCATTTGCCCATTTTCCAGGCTGTTTTCTACCCACATCACTTCTTGAGCACTCTAATAAGCCCTTGTACTGTTCAGAGTTCACTGCTGTGTTCCTGGGTACAAACTGAGAATGCACAATTCCACTTACAAAAGACACAATCGACCTCACCTTGATGTTGGATCTTGATCGACATACTTTTTCACAAGAAAAGAAATGGGTGATTTCTCTTGAAGCTCTAAACCTTGCTCTCAGGATCATAATCATAAACGCAAATTTCATTCTTAGTGATGGGGTATCTTAAAAAGCTAGAATCTGAAACAGTATGAGCTTCAAACTCCAATGAGGATGGACAAACGCTGTTGCTTGTGTCTGACAATCAAAGTGCATGGAACAAATTTCACACTCACAGGCTTCGTGTTTAAATTGTTTATTAAAATGCTTAGAATTGAACCATAAGAGATGTTTGGGTCCTTAGAAGTGTCCCCACTAGCCAGTCACTTGTTCAGTAGAATCGTTTCACTTAGTCTGTCGGCATTCTCATGGGCTTCTGTGTTGAGAGGCATGTCACGGTTTTCTGTCCCCAGCCAACCAACAACCATTGCAAAATCACTAGAACCACTCATATACCTTCTTCAAGGCCACAGCAACATCCTCATCAACTAATTTTAACATGTCATGCATTTCTTTAGCACATTTTTGCAGCTTAAAACAAAATTTCATACTAATATGTTGTTCTTGAGCTATGACTTCTGATACACTTTAAAACACAGCTTCTCACAATGGTAGCTCACAACTGACAGATTGTACCAAACAAATTAAAACTTGTCACGTGTTGTTGCTAGGGTTCCGCACACCTCTGCTCATGTGTAAGAGCCCCACCTTCCTGTTGGATGACACTCAGCAGCACTTGCCATGGTTTTGAAACCGCATCTCATGTCTGACCTATAGATAACAAAGATATACACACATGCACACTGCATGTGTACTAAACACATATGTGTAGCAAACATGTAAAAATGACTTTTGTCTAAAATAATGTCTAAAGAAAAACAATGAGTAAATATTAAAGATACTTCATTTTATAAAATGAGTGAAAACCTTGAACATACACTTCACAAGGAAGATCTGGGAAAGGTAAATAATATCACACAAAGGTGAGCCATATTATTAGTTATCAGTGAAATGCAAGTTAAAATCAGAATGATTAAACTCAAAAGACTAACAAGAGCAAATGTTGCTAAGAATGTAGACCCAGTAGAACTGTCCTAGGAGTGAGAAATAATATAGCACCTTGTAAAAAATGTGAGTTTTAAAATAAAGCTAAACATATACATAGGCTATGATCAGTAATCCTTCTCCTAGGTATGTACCCAAGAGAAATTAAACATATTCACAGACTGCATCCATAAGAATGTATTTACTAGTATTTGGCTATAATAATCCACAGTAGAAAACAAACAAAATATCTATCAACACTTAATATATGAGCATATAATGGCATATGCCTATAGTGGAATATTACTCAGCAATAAAAAGACAAAAGAACTATTAATACACATAATCTCAAAAATCAGTATTTTTGGGGGGCGGGGCGTGTGGGTTTTTTTGATGCCGGGAATCAATCTCAGGACCTTGCACTTGCCAGGCAGGCACTTGTGCCGCTAAGCTAGATTTCTAGCCCCCAAAATCAGTACATTAAATGAAGGAAAACAGCCACCAAAGTGTCAAACTATGTCCATACATGAAGTTCAAGAATAGGCCAGACTAGTCCACGGTGATAGATATCAGGGCAGTTGTTCTCCATGGATGTTGAGAGCTAACTGTAAAAAGGTTTGAGGAAACTTTCTAGGCAGGTGTGGTAGCTCATGCCTGGAATCCCAGCACTCAGGAAGCTGAGGGAGGAGGATCATTGTGAATTCAAAACCAGCCCGGGGTACAAAGTGAGTTTAAGGTCAGCCTGACTGCATAGTGAGACCCTGTCTCAAAAAGACCAAAAAAAGAAAACTTTCTGGACTGATACAAATGTTAGTATTCATTGGGATGATGGTTTCATAGGTTAACGTATTTATCAAAATTTATCAAACTTTATACTCCAGATTTCCATGTTTTGGGCTATATACACCTTACTTCAAAAGTGAGGTAAAATTAGTCTCATCAGATGATAGATGATAACTGATAGCTTGTATATCTGGTTTATAATTTACACAAGTATTTTGACTTAAAGATTTTTTTAAAAAAAATTAAATTGTTGAACCATGTGTAAAGATCAAAGCAATATAAAATAAATCCGATGGAAAGGTAGCATGACAGCAAATGGACTCAAGAATGGACTGAGATGAGGGCCAGGGATATAGCTCAGTGGCATAAGCACCTGCCTGGCAAGCACAAGGTCCTGAGTTCAACTCCCTGTACCAAAAAAAAAAAAAAAAAAGAGAGAATGAGATGAAATTTCACAATGATAATAATAGAGAATGATGAAGAAAAGAAAGAACAAATAAAAATTGCAAGAATAATTAAGCATTCCAGGGCTGAGGACATAGCTCAGCGGCACAGCTCCTGCCTGGCAAGTACAAGATCCTGAGTTCAATTCCTGGTACCCTCCCCTACAAAATTAAGCATCCCAGGAATCACCCAATCCAAAGAATGGATGTGAAGAGCCGAAAAACTATGGTCCATGCGGGAAAACATAACTCATAAAATATGTGTTACAACTGGGAGCCCTGCAATGACCTTGGGTCTACTCTCATACCACGCATACCTCTCATTCCACGGGACACAAATACGCCTTTCATATTAGAAGGAAGACTGCTTCCTATATGCTCGGTCTTTTCAGTGGCCACCAAGGCACGGGACAGGCAGCTGGACAGAAGCTGCTTATGTTTTCTACAACCTTGATTTCTTTCCAGAGGGCTATATGTTATTCTCTAAAAGTGTATTCATAGAATTCACAAGTGCTATCTCTGAGAACCAGATTTCTATGCATGCTTATGATAAAATAGATCATTGGAGAAGTATGATGTGTAGTTACTAGAAATGACAATTGTAAGATCTGTTAGAATGTGGGGTATTATGAGGCCTATTGCCATTTTATTATGGTTTGCTTCTAGTTTCTCCTCAGGAAAGAATTAAGAAGGCAGTGAGAGTTCTAGTTTCTCTCTTCAGCCCTGAACTCTAAGTTGCATAATGGCTGAGGTTGTGTTTTACAACTTTTTCTCCCAGGGAGTTGTGAGCAAGTCTGAACTTTAACAATTATTTACTTCCTTTAAACAAATTGAACAGCCAGGCGTGGTGGCACACACCTGTAATCCCAACACTTAGTAGGCTGAGGCAGGAGGATTGCCATAAGTTTGAGGCCAACCTGGGCTACACAGTGAGTTGAAGGCCAGCATGAGCTACATAGCGAGACCTTGTCTCAAAGAAACAAAACAAAACAAATTATTTGAACTATCTTTTATTTTTCCCTCTGCACTTTCAGGAGATCCAGTGTTTATCTGAAAAATGTCTCTCTACTCTAGTTCCTTCTTTATTTTTCTTTAAGTATGTTTTGAAGGTGGATTTTTTTTTATATTCATGCAACTCTTACGGATTTCTTAATTCTTTCCTGAGGAGTTCAACCACTAAGTAGAGAAACGGTTTCCGTTTTGTGGTAGGAGTCACGCTTTCTCTCCGATTTCCTCCAAAAGGAAGAGCAGTAAATAGAACAGAGCAAACATGAGCTGTGTCAACAGAGCAAAGCACCTGCAGAACGACGGCCCACAGCTCACAAGGACCTGTGCAGCTAGTTCAGAGTTTGTCCCAGATCCAACAGCCAGACTTCCCCAACAGTGACTCTCTCCCTGCCGATAAGGTCGCGCCCCTTGAATCTGGTGGAGAAACTGACTACAGTACTGTACTGTTGCTTCTGAAAATGATGGAATGCGAGATGTGCTTGGAGCAAGTCACCAAAAGATGTATCTATGAACAGAGAAGACAGAAAACGAGGACACCAACCAAAGCGTCTCATACATAGATACATACATATAGATATAGACATAGACATGTATAATTTACAGTTTGCAGGAGAGTTTTGCATACATACATACACTCTGTTAGTCCTCACTGCCACATGATACACACCGTCAATGTTATAAAGTAAATTATACACACAGTAAACGTAGGAATGGCTCTAATTTTCTTCATAACATGGATGACGAAATGCACCCTGAGCAATTGTTCACGCAGGGTCACAAAATCATAGCCCTCTCTGATATTTCTGACCCTTGTGTATTAATAATCTAATTTAATTTATGAAATGTGAGGTATTAGTGACCTTTACTAGAGCCATTCCTAACCTTTGACGAAATATTGTTTAAAATTCATCAAAATGGCTTCTGGTTTACAAATATATAAGTTCCCCCCAACTGTCCACTAAAATAGCTATAAAACTACACAAGAAAGGAAGAAAAATTATCATAAGGAAAATTATGACATAGGCAACTTGTATGTCAATCAGAATCATGGGTGATTCTTCACTAACTAAAAAGTACACTAGATAAATATTAACGAGAAATATTAAGCACTTGTTTTATGCCAGGCACTGTCCCAGGATCTGGAAATAACTGTCAACAAATACGATCTGAGTTCTGGTCATTACAGAGCTTACAAAAATCACCTATACAATGCTTCAAAACACACACCAGACATGGTGGCACGTACCTATAATTCCAACACTCAGGAGGATGAGGCAGGTGGATTGCCATGAGTTCAAGGCCAGCCTGGGCTAACTGATAGGTAGGTAGGTAGGTAGATAGATAGATTTTATACAGAGAGGGGGGTTATTGTAAGGAATTGGTACAAGCAATTATAGATTGAGTTCCAAGGTCTGAGGTCAACAAACCAGAGAAACAGAGGAGCTGATGGTACAGTTCTCTTCCCAAGGGCAGCAGGCTTGGGTAAGAGGGAGCTCCTTGTGCCTGAACGCATTTGAACAGGGACATTGGTTTTATAGGTCTCTGCCCTTGAACTGAAACATGAGCTCTTCTGGGTCTCAAGCCTGCTGGCCTGGGGACAAGACCTGTACCATCAGCTCTCCTGTTTCTCTGGCTTGTTGACCTCAGGCCTCTAAACATATATACATATAACCAGATCTCAACTTATTCAAGAGTGAGCGCGTGGGGGGGGGGGGCGCCTGGGGATACAGCTCTCTAGCACAAAAGAAAGAAAAGAAAGAAAGAGTGAACGAAGAGACTGATCAAAAGCTGGTCTGTGAAAATACAGTGTAATACTACAGAAAAGATCGCCAAATTCTGAAGAATTTCAGGAATCTTGTTGAGCTGCTAGAAAGCGCTGTCTCAATGAATTAGAGCACAAAGACAAAAAAACAAAGAAAATGACACAAAGAAGACAAGGATGGGAGGGTTTCTTTTTTATTGATTTGAAAAACAAAGTGAGCAAAATAAAAGAATCAAAGAAATAAAAGCAGTTAAAAGTATTTTTCATTTATGAAGAAAACAATAACTTTTCTGAATATGCAGGGATTAAGAAAATTTAATACCCATGTTTCTACCTGCGATCCATTCAGAATTACTCTGGGCGTTCTAATTCTGCAACAAGAGAAGAAAAGAAATGGATACAAAATATCAGACAAGAGGAGAAACAAGCTGGGAGAAACTAGCAGAGCTAATGAGAATTCAATATATACAAAATAAATATCTATAGAGAAGATGTTCCTACATATCAGGTAACAGTCTGACCACATATAGGCAAAAGTTCTAATACAAAACTATAAATTATAAAACACCTAGGAATAAGCTAATAAAAATAGAAACAACATGGAGAAAATTATAAGAATTCAATGTGGCTAGGAAAAGAAGACAAACAGCTGAAGAGGAAAATCTATGTTCATTGGTAAAAAACCAAAATATTCTATCCTTATTTATTATTTTCACCCTTCTTAATCCTAAAAGTGAATTCTTTCCTAATTAATTCATCTATTTAATATGATTTCAATTAAAATTTTAATGGGATTCTTTGAAATGATTAATCAAAGAAGGACAGCCTGGAATCAAACCAGAAAAAGATCACTAAAAGGACACTTGTTTTAACTCATGCATCCTAACGGGGAGTACAAGATAAATATTTTATTCCAATCCTGATCTTTTTCTGTCCTCCAGACTCAGCTTTCCGATTGCCTGGTAGACCCTGGAAGCCTAGCAAGAGTTTCAAAATCAACATAGCCAACACTCTCCTCCTGCAAATGCTCTAGTGTGACCAGTGGGCTCACCAGTCAGATGGTTTTGGAAAGCGCCTGTGGGATCTCTCTCTTCCACCCCACTGCCCAGCACTGGCCGAGACCTGGCCTGTGGTCTCTGGACTCCACTCCCTGCTCCCCACACCCGGGTCCCCAGAGGCAGCAGCTGCTCCCCGACCATGCTGTACGGACTCATCACCCCTAAAAGGCCCCATCACATCATTCTGTTAATCTCCTCCCAAACAGTTGAAGGCACTGACTTGTCTAACACACATAAACTAAACCCTTCAGTGTGGCACTTACAAAAGATCATAGTCTTTTACCCTCTACCTGTCTTCTTAGCTTTCTTTCTCATTAACCTCCTTTCTTAGAAATTAAAAGGCCTTTGTCATTTTTATCAAGAGCAGTTTTAGTGGTATTACAGAGAAATTAATGAAAAGAAAAGGCGAGGTCCATCTAGGCTGCTAAGAAACTTGACATGAAGAAAAGGGAAAACTGGAATGACTACTCCAGGGTAAATACATGACTTGCTGGGTGATAGGCTTCCCCATTTGATCTCCGGACAATCAACATGACGGCTGTACTTGTTGTGATCTTATTGGTTCACCACAGTTCTGTCCCACCTCACACCCACCTTGTGATTTCCCATTGGATCAGTATTACCAAAGCGACTATACTGTAATCTTATTAGCTGACTATAGTTCTGTCCCACCTTGCACCCGCCTCACCTGGCTTTGCTCAATAAAACACCCCTGAGAAGCAGGGTCAGTGGGCAACCCACATCCCCAGCCCCTTTCTGTTTCTCTTAGATAGAAGCTTTCTTTCTCTCAATAAATTCTTCCTACCCTTAAAAAAAAGAAATTAACACATGAATACCAAAGTGTGTATGTAAAAAAAGTGCATGTGTTTTTTTTTTTTTTTTTTTGTGGTACTGGGGATCGAACTCAGGACCCTGCGCATGCTAGGCAAGCGCTTATTCCACTGAGCTATATCCCCAGCCTGCCAAAAAAGTGCATGTGCAAATGAAAATAATCTAGGATAGTCCGATCAATTTTATTTATCTATTGTTTTTATTGAGATAAAGTCTCCCTGTGTAGTTCAGGCTGGCCTTGAACTCACTATGTGGTCTACACCAGTGTTAAACTCACGGTGATCCTCCTGCCTCAGCCGCCTGATAGTGGTGGGATTACAGACATGCAACACTATATCCAGCTCTTTCACAGGAATTTTGAAAGGGAAGAGCAAAGTGGAAGTACTACCACTATCTGGTTCTAAGACTCACTCTAAAACTTGCATAATAAGGACAGGATAGTTCTGTTATCTCAACACAAATAGATCTACAGAACCAAATGCCCAGTCTGGATTTCTGGGAAGATTGTGGAGTGGTTAGCAGTAGAGAAAGAGTTTCTCCAAGATTTGGTGTCCAGATACTGGAATGTAGCAAAGTGAGGAAGAGGAGGAGGAGTGAAGTGGGTCCCTGGGACCCAGCAAGGATCAGAAGTGAGAATTGAAGCCCACGAGGAGAGCAAAGAGAATCACTGCAATGCAGAAGGAAGAGGGGGCAAGTGGCTGCCGTCTACCTGAGCCCGACTCCCTGTCGGGGAGGGGTGGCTTGAACCTGCAGGTACATGGTGACTACTGGTGACCTCAGAGGAAACACATCAGTGGGACAGAGCAGTGGGCAAAGTAGACTGCAGTTGCTGGTAAATTATTTGGGCTCAGTCTACTGTGATAAAAACGGCATGTTACTGGACAAAACTGGACCCAAGGATGAGTAGAACAGATCAGAAGATGCAGAAACAACTCCAGACATACTCAAACACCTTATCTTTCACAAAGGTGCCAAGCATTTTCACTGGAAGAAAGACAGCCTGTTTAATAAATGGTGCTGGAAAAACTGGCTTTCCATATGTCAAAGAGTAAAACTAGATCCATATCTCTCACCAGGTACTAAAGTAAAATCGAAATGGATCAAAGATCAAATATTAAGACAGAAGTCTTAAATCCGCTGCAAGAGAGAATAGCTAGAACTCTTGAAGACACAGATGTAGGCAAAGATTTCATAAACAAAACACTGATCATGTAAGAACTCACAAACAATCAGCCAGTAGGATCTCATCTTATTAAAAACCTTTTGCACAGAAAAAGAAACCACCAACAGAATGAAGAGACAACCCACAGTGTGGGAAAAATATTTTGCCAGCTGTTCCTCAAAAGACTAGTATCTAGAATACATAAAGAAGTAAAAAATTTCAGACACCCTCCCATTTAAAGACCCAACCCAAAAATGGGCATCTGAAACGAATAGACAATTCTCAGAAGAAGCAGAAATGGCAAATGAATATATGAAAAAGTGTTCACCATCACTGGCCCTTCTAGAGATGTGAACTAAAACAGTGCTGAGATTCCATCTCACCCCAGGAAGAAGGGCTATTATCAAGAACTCAATCAATAACAAATGCTGAAGAGGCTGTGGGTAAAAAGGAACACTTCTCCATTGTTAGTTGGAGTGTACTGGTGCAGCCACTGTGGAAATTAGCATGGAGATCCTCCAAAACTGGGATCAGAGATCCCATTTGACCCAACTATTCCCCTTCCAGGTATCATCCTGAAAGAATTAAAAATATCATACTACAGCGATATATGCACACCCATGTTTATACTGGCACAGTTTATAATAGCCAAATCTTGGAAATAGCCCAAAAGTCCATCAACTGGTGAATGGATAAAGATGTGAGTTTTTTATACAACAGAGTACTACTCAGCCATAAGGAATGAAAAGCTTGAGACATTTCTAGTAAACGGACACACCTCAAGATCACACTTTTAAGTAAAATAAATTGGACACACATGTTTAAATACCACATTGTTTCTCTGGCATGAGAAGTCAAAAGTGTAAATAAGGGCCAAATTGGGAAACAGGAAGAAAATGCTCAAATGGGAAGGAGAACAGGGAGGGGGAGAGGGAAAAGAACGAAGGGACAAGAAAAAAAGAGAGAATAGAAGGAAAAAACGGAAACAAAACTTTCTTAAATAAGAAGGGGAAGGGAGTGGAAGAGAGTTGGGGAGGAGATATATCATGGAAAGATACAAATTCCCTATGATGAATGTGATCATTACATATCTAAAATGTACCAATAAAAAAAGAGCCTCATTGTGGAGCTGAGTACGGTGGTACAGGACTGTAATCCTACTGCTTGAGAGGTTGTGGCAAAAGGGTTCCAATTTGAGGCCAGTTTGGGCTACAAAGTGAGACTTTATCTCAGGAAAACAAACAGCAAACCTCTGTTTCAGAGTCCTCACTTTCTAGGAACCAAGACTGAGTGTAATGCAGACTGTAACATTTTGTGAAATAATTCAATGTCCTATTGTAGCAATTCTGACTGCACAATTTTGTAAAATTAGTTTACTCAAAGAAAAACAATTTTCCTCTTCCTCTCCCTGACCTTCTAATAGATGCCATAAATCATTCTCTGTGGAATGGGGCCCTCGTGTTAGTCTCAAGATGGTCCATTGGTCCCCTGTAGGAACTGCAGAGCCATATTCTGAAGGTTCTGTTCATTTCTTCAAACACATGTGTTTATGAGGCAGAGAGGGAACTTTCAATGGTTCTATTTCCTAGGTCCAGCGCCATTAATCTGCCATTGTTTCTGCTTTATTTTTATGCAACGTGACCACAGTTGCAACGTTTGCCTCCTTTCAAATGTTACTTGTTTTAAAAGCTAGAGCTTGTTCCTTGAAAAAGTCAACCCTAATGAACTATAACTTTAAAAGCTTTTCTATAAAAAATAATGCTATAATTTCATTTATTATTATACTCCAGGCTTAAAGGTAATTATTATGACAAACAGACATCCCAAAGGACTAAGAGATTATATTCTATGCCATCTGAGTGTCATGCACTACTCCAAATAGCTCACAAAAACAGACTTCGACCACTTGCCAAAAATTAGGAACACATAAATCCCTTCCCAAATGAGCATAACAGATAATAATTGTGTTTGCCACCCTTTTGATATATAGCTGTGCCTGGGCCATAAAGCTGTGATACTACATGACATTTTATGTTAGATATTAAATGAAAATTAGCAGATGTTTATATTGGATCTGCATGCTAGCGCTTGTGAATATAAATTAAAAATGTCTCAAGGACACGAGAGCCCAAAGATCACCTGAGTTCAAGATGCACGGTCACCTAGAGGAAAGCGCACCTCTTTTCCTGTTGCTTCTGCCATGTGCTGTGTGTGGTGCTTCCCTGCCTATGCCATACACCAGGAATGCTCTTCCTGGATATTATCAATATTATAACTTGGAAACCTTTCGTGTTGTTTTCTCTGCTTGACTCTTTTTCCCTCATTAACTCATTTGTAAGCTTTTATTTTTTCTCACCAAAGAAGCCTACAATCCTTTTAAAATCAGCACCTATTAGGTACTTCAAGCACAGCTTGGATGGATTAAATGAATTAGAGAGAGCGTGAGTTCAGTATTCCATGGCAACAAGGGCCACATTTTTCTTTCACTTGTTACTCACTCGGTCTACTGGCTTGTTGTTAAGAGAGACAAAGAAAATCTAATTTCTCAGTGCAAAATGTGGCACTGTCACTTATTTCTGCATTCAGATAGATCCTAATACTCAGCTTTCAATATCGTCTCCATAATTAATAGGAATAGTACATGTTCTCCATGAATCAAACATTGTATGTTTTATGTAGTGATCCACTAAAACTTTTAAAAATTGTTTTTGCACTGTGCTGTGCTAAAATTTTTCAAATAATATTGAAGGATATAAGATCAATTTGCTGAGCGTCCAACCCCATTCATCATAGTTTACACTTTCCCAACAGGGAATGCAGATGTGATTCAGACTCACTTTCCTTTCCTAATTTAAGCTCTATTAACCATTTCCCGAAGTGAGAACAGACGGCTGTACAGAAAAGGAGAGCATTTGGAAACCTGGTTTGCGCTAGCATTTTGACCTTTGCCAGGTTTTGAACTCCTAACCAGTATCACTTGATCCACCATAAAAGATAATGTGGTACTTTTCTCTTTTAATTCTAAATAAAATTTAAAATTCTAGCTATTATGTGTAAAAAAACATAAGGAAAGCCCATCAAAAGAGAGTTCACTATTAATAGCTGTTAGGAAGTAAAATTAAAACACGTGATATCACTTTATACCTATCGGAGCGCTGCAATGAAAAATAATAGCAATGGTAAATGCTAGCAGGGGTGCAGAAAAACTGGATCACTCACACATCTGCTGGGGGGAATATAAAAGGGTGCGATCATTCTCAAAAACACTTTGGCATTTTCTTTTAAAACCTGTAATGGGCTGGGGTTATAGCTCAATGGTGAAGCGACTGCCTGGCAAGTGTGAAGTCCTGAGTTCGATTACTGGTACCAAAAAACCAAATAAACAAAAACTCATAACTACCATATAACCCAGCAAGTACACCCCTGAGAATTTATTCCAGAAAGATGAAAATATATGTCAGTGAGAAAATCTGCACACAGTGTTTTGTAGAGCTTTATTTATAACACCCTAGCACTGGGAATGAACCAGATGTCCTTCAACAGGTGAATGGATGAACAGGCACATCCGCGGCATGGAATATTCCTCAGCGATAAAAAGAACAAACTACTGATACTTACGGCAATCTGGTTGATCTCTAGGGAATGATGCTGAGTGAAAAATATAATCCCTGCTAGGTGTGGTGGTGCATGCCTATAATCCCAGCACTCGGGAGGCTGAGGCAGGAGGATCGTTGTGAATTCAAATCCAGCCTGAACTGCATAAGAAATCCTGTCTCAAAAAGACAAAATAATAATAATAGTTTTAAAATCCATAAAATAAATATAACAGTGTTGCCAGATGTGGTGGCCCACGCCTGTAGTCCCAGTACTTATGACACTGAAGCAAGAGGATCACCACAGTCCTGAGGCCAGCCTAGGTTACACAGAGTTCAAGGCCAGCCTGAAGTACATAGTGAGACACTGTCTCAAAAAAAAGTATATGTGTATATATATATATATATATATATATATATATATATAAAGTTTTAAGACTAAATAGTTGATATTATGATGATGCAATAACATAAATATTGGAACCAGTTCTTTAAGAAAAGAATTACATGGTTAAAAAATACATATGAATTTATTTATATCTAAGGATAATATATATTATATATTTTTAGAGGAGGAAGACAATTTCTGAGTGGCACCAAAGATCCAAAGATAGACGACTATGGTGATGATTACTGACAGAATTGTTTAGATATTTTCAACATCTCTACACATTCAGTCTATCATAAATAAAACAAAGGAGAAACAATATAACATAAAGGTTATAACATAACAAAAAGTCGGTGTTCTTGGCACGTAAAAAGATCTTATAATTCAATGAAAGGGCCATATGGAGATGCTCAGGGGGAAAAGGCTTCCTGGTCATGTGACATATGTGTCTTTGGAGCTTTCAAATGTCAAGGCACTGCAAGTTAAGGCCAAATCACAGTTACTAGGAGGAAACATATGTGCAGTTTTGTCTGATAAAAGCGGACCTGTGAAGGAGACCCGCACGTCTTCATATCAGGCTAAGTCATGCTGAGACAAGTGGTTTCTATAAGCGATGGTAACAGCTGGGGGTCACCTGGCAAATGGGATCAACTTGCCTCTAATAGAGTACCCTTCCTTTAAAGTATTATTTACAATTTTTTATTGCTGTGTAACATATATACCATAAAATGTAACACTTTAACAGCTTTCAAATATATAATTCAAGGCCATGTATACATCCCTGTTGTTTCAGAAGCCTCACTACCATCCATCTTCATAACTTTTTATCCTGCCAAGTTGAACCCATGAAACAGTAACGTGCAATGCCTACCCCTCCCCAACACCGCCTCCCTGGGAATCACCCTCTTGCCTTCTGTCTCTGTTACTACTCTAGGAGCCTCATAGGTGAAATCAAGTAGCATTTGTCCTTCTGTGACTGGCTTATTTCAGTCATGAATGTCTTTAAGATTCATCTAAGTTTTAGGTTTCAGAATTTCCTTCTCCTCCTGCTCCTCCACCTCCTCCTTCTCCTCCTTCTTCTCCTTCTCCTTCTTCTTCTTTTTCTTCTTCTTCTTACTCTGTTGTCTGTGGGTCTTACTATATATCCCAGGCTGGCCTCAAACTTGCAGCAATCCTGCTGGCTCAGCCTCCCAAGTGCTGGAATTAGAGCTGTGCACCTCCATGTTGAGCTTCCTTCATTTTTAAAAGATTAATAAGATTTCTGTGTGTGTGTGTGGGTGGGTGGGTGGGTGGGTGTGTGTCAGAAAAAATATTTTTGCCCCTTGGTCCATCAGTGGATATGTGGATTGCTTCTATCTTTTGGGTCTTGTGAATAATGTTTCTGTGAAATGAGTGTTTGAATATCTGTTCAAGTCCCTGTTTTCAGTGCTTTAGGTTACAGCCAAGAGCGGGACTGTAGATCACACGGTAACTCTATTTTTAATTTTAACTCTTTTTTCAGTTCTGAAAATTGAACCCAAGGCTTCATGTTTGCTAGGGAAGTGCAGAGGCATCGAGCTACATCCCCAGCCCTAATTTTAGCTTTTTGAGGAACCTCTCTGCATTTTCCCTGACGTGGAGCCACTGTACACATCCAAAAGGTCATGACACCTCCAGCTCCTTGCCAGCATCCTTGCCAACACCTGTCACTTTCTGTGTCTGGGTTTGTTTGTTACTAGTGGCCATCCTGAAGGGTGTGAAGACATTTTGATTAGCAATTATTTTTACATATTACTGTAAACAAAGGGGTGAGAGAGGGAGAGAGAAAGACAGAGAGGGAGAGAGAGATAATGTTTGCAAAATGCCAGGATTTCGCTTTGAAAGCTGGGCATGCTCAGCATTGCTCAGATTGCTATAACTTGAGGGAATTTTCTTTATCTAACTGCAGCTAATAAAACAGGAGGCACAGGTTTTAGAAAGTACTGGGCTCTGTAGGGTTAATTCAAAATACCATATTTCCCCTCACTTCCTTTTATCTCACCTGTGTAATTCTTCCAGCTGTTCCTGAGCACACAAGTTATACATACAGTTTTCTTTCAGCTTTCATACTGCTTCAGTGTTGATTCCAAATGTCCATCGATTGGACTTGTACATTCTCCCCTGGGAAAATTAGATATTGAGCAGATCGTTTTTTAGTAAAGCCTTTGAAATATTAGTTTACTTATTTCTTAATATAAAAGTCACAATGCAATAAAAGCTTAGCTTTAGAAATATGTTCTAAGGAAATAAAACAGACAGGGGTAAAATCTTGCATCATTCAGGAAAATCAGAGCTCTTTGGATAAGTTTTACTTCCTGCTTCCTCTCATTTCTTTCATTTTTTACAAAACCAGAATAACTCCCCGTTACACTGCCAGATGGCGAAAGTGATTTCACAGTGAAGTCGCCCACGCGTGCCTTGGTGAGGTCTAAACAGAGCGGGTCGCTTTTCTGGACTAAATAAGCACTCTTAAAGTGCCTTCTGCCCTAGACCATAAGAAAACAAGATTTAAAGCCTTTCATGCTTTATGAAATGTCAAATTCTGATGGCTTCTTTGAGGTTTCCTTTTCCATTATCTCTCTCCAGCATGCGGCCCCAACCAGGGCTCCAGGACTGGATCGCTGGAAGAAATTCTTTCAATCCCTCCCCTGAGCCAGGCCTCCAGGAGCCTGAATGGATCTGTGTCCATGGGGGCCTGAGTACCAGGAGTTTATAAAACCCGCAGGAGATTAGGATGTGCAGCCTTGGCTGAGAAGCGTGAACTGTACACTTGATCAAACTCGTGCTGTTTAATTTGTCGTTTTTATCACTTCAATTCCTAGTATGATGAATCCACATTTTCAAACATGTAATTAGAATTCTAATTCAGGTTTGTGTCAAGGTTGTAAGTCCTTCTGTCTAGTGACAAGGTGGCCGAATTTTATTTTTTATTTATTTTATTTATGTATTTATCTTGAGACATGGTTTTGATATGTTACCCATGCTAGTCTAGAGCTCTTGGGCTAAGCAGATCATCCTGCCTCAGCTTCCCCAGGAAGTAGGACTACAGATGTACACCACAGGCCCAGCAGATAGCTCAGTTTTAAATTAGTCATATGGATTTCACAACCTAGACATCAACAAACAAACTGGGGGTTCTAACAAGTAGCAGGGTGTAGATTGGCCAAAGCACAAATTGAGCTGGGATGTGCTGCACGGCTGGGGCAGGAGCATCCACATGTAAACTCGTGTGACTGAGCTCTACTTGGCATGGGTTGTGGGTCCCTTGGACAGCATCTCTTCCTTCCAGGTGAGAGTAGCTTCCGAATGAGAAAGAAAAGCTGATGACAATTACCTCGTACTAGGAAGGTATACATCAACAACGACCTGTTGTAAAGCATTCCTGTGTTTACGAAACTCACCCATTCACCCTTTTCCCAGAACTCTACCTTCCATCCCTTTCCAGTCACCTTGGGCTGGGCGTGGTGGCACCCGCCTGTAACCCCAGCACTCGGGAGGCTGAGGTAGAAACATCTCTGTGAGTTCAAGGCCAGCCTGGGCTACATAAGTGAGTTCAAATACAGCCTCTATTGCATAGTGAGACCCTGTCTCAAAATACAAACAAATAAGTGAACAAAGGAATCAGTCACCTTTCCCTTAAGTATATGGGGGGGAATAGAAATAGCAAAATAAGCTCAGGTTTGTTCTGGGGTCATGCAGCCACATAGTTGTCACTCCCGTATCTTAAAAGTTGCCACAGGGGGCTGGGGATATAGCTCAGTGGAATAAGCGCTTGCCTAGCAAGCGCAGGGTCCTGAGTTCGATCCCCGGTACCGCCAAAAAAAAAAAAAAAAAAAAAAGTTGCCACAGACTCCTTATAAACGAATGGAGATGCCTGTGCTCCAATAATACAGGAAAAGTTTTTCTTTACAAAAATAGATGGTGGGCTATAGCTTCGTGCTTTCCTGTTAAGCCTCTGCTCAATTTGTAGCTGACTGCTGCAGAAAATGTTGGAAGTTCCGGCCCTTCTGATTAGTGTGCACTGCTGTGCCAGTGAGTATTAACTGTCAAGGTGACCGCAGTAAGAGACTTTGGAGAATTGCTCTACACTAATCAGTGCGTTCAAACCCTGATGCCATAGCTGAACCTGCTCTTAGGAGGCAGGGTTGGTTTGAGGGTGAAAATCACCAGGGGTGTCTTTGGAGGGCATGTCTTTCCTTGGTGCTCTTCTTCTGTGTGTTGCTTCCCTGCCAGTGTGACATGAGCAGCTGTGTTCCACCCAGCCCTGCCACCATGATGACACTGCCGTGCAGCCAGCAGACCATGAACTTAAGCCTGTTAAACCGTGAGCACCATAAACCACTTCCTCCTTTCGGTTGTGGGCATCAGATAGTTTGTCTCAGCCATGGGAAAGCTGACTAATACAACTACCATTTCAGGCAGAGGTGTGATTTGAGGAAAGACAAATGACCATTTATTTATTACCTCGTCTTTTGGTTCTCCACAGTATCCCAACCTGAGATGTACTGAAGTGTTGTGTTTAACTCAAGAGAGTTATATTGGTGGCCAGTGAATTCTGAACAGCAGGCAAACTATGGCTATTCTCAAAATCTAAGCCAAAGGGAAAATAAACACTTAACACAAGATCCTCCACTGGCATAACCCATTTCCTAGCCTATTTTCTTAGTCTCAGGTTTCACCTTCCTAGTTTTCTATGCAGAAAGGTCTTTCTCCGACTCTTTATACGCCTGGAAAATCTTTCGCTCCCACTGAGATGACTTCCTCCCTCACCCAGGGCAACCCTCAACACCCAAAACTTTCACTAGACTGTGCTTTTCCCGGAATGGAGATGCAGCATGCACGCATTTAACTGATTTAAACCCAGCTCTGCACCCCTCTTTAAAAATAGAGAGGAATAACAATTGTATAGCGCGTGTGGTACTGCCCACTTTCTTTGTCAAAAGCTTTCAATCCAAAGTGAAAAAGAGAAGGGAGGCTGGAGTCTACACGTCCTTCATCAGTAGCATTTCCCCAAGCTCCTCGTCTCGCTGTGCCAAGGGTAACTTACTATTACATATATGTATGTGTCCTATAACATGGTCCCTAAACATAGGCCAACTATTTTACTGAGCATTCTGTTGAAGAAACAATGGCACCTCCTGTAACTGGAGGAAACACTGGGGCTATTGGGTGCCAACATATTCCTCTTCACCTTCCAAAGGATTTTCAAGAGTAATCTTGATTGTGTACAATTTTCTCCTCGAAATGCTGACATTTTAGCATCAGCAAACTTTTGTCTGCAAAAGGCCAGAAAACAAATATTTTAGGCTTGGTAGGTTCTGTTGGAATTACTCAGTGTTGCCACAGTAGCATGAAAATAAGTATAGGCAATGCAGAAACAAATGGCCATGGCTTTCTACCAATAAAACTTTATTTGTAAAAACAAATGATGGGCCAGATTTAGCCTTAGGTTGCCAAACTGTGATGCTAAACACACGGATGTATATATATCACTGTGGTATAATGTTTTTATTTCTTCCAGGATGATACCTAGAAGGGTCGAATAGGATCTCTAATCCTAGTGTTTTGAGGACTCTCCACATTGATTTCCATAGTGGTTGACCAGTCTACACTCCACCTACAGTAGAGAAGGGTTCTTTTTTTCCCACAGCCCATCCAGTATCCGTTATTGGTTGATTTCTTGATGCGAGCCATTCTTTCTGTGGTGAGATGGAATCTTGGTGTTGTTTTAATTTGCATTTCTCAAATGACCAATGATATTGAACATATTTTTGTGTATTTATTTGCCACTTTCTTCATCTGAGACAGGCATATTCATCTCAGATACCCATTTTTTAATTGGATCTTTGAATTTAGGGGAATTTAGAACATATAAAGATTTTCAATTCTTTATATGTTCTAAATAGAAGTCCTTTGTGTGAGAGACAGTTGGCTAAAATTTTTGCCACTTTGTGGGTTTTCTTTTCACTTGGTTGGTGATTTCTTTTGACATGCAAAAACTTTTTAATAAAGTGAGATCTCAGTTATTAATTCTTTGAAGCACTTCTTGTGCAGTTTGGTTTTTGTTCATGAACTCTCTACCCCTATGTGTTCAAGATTTCTGCCTACTTTCTGTTCCAGTAGATTTAGTGTTTCCAATTTAATATTTAGATATTTGATCCATTTTGACTTTAGTTTAGTGCATGGTGATAGACATGAGTCTAGTTTTAGTCTTCAGCACGTGGAAAGACAGTTTTTCCAGCACCACTTATTAAAGAGGCTATCTTTCTTCCAGTGATCATGTTTGGCCCCTTTGCCAAAGGTAAGGTGACTGAGTATGTTTGTAGATATTTCTACATCTTCTAATATGTTCTATTGATTCTTGGGTCTGTTTTTCATTTGTTTGTTTGTTTTGTTGTGTTTTTTGCCAGTACCATGCTGATTTTATCACAGTAGCTTTGTAGTATACTTTCAAGTCAGGGATTGTGATGCCTCCTGCCTTGCCTTTGTTGCCAAGGTTTGTCTTTGTTATTTCTATGTCTCTTCCATTTCCAAATTAATTTTAGGAATATTTCTCTATATCTGTGACATATGTTAATGGTATTTTTATCAGGATTGCATGAAATATGTATAACAATTTTGGGAGTATGGCCATTTTCACAATGTTGTTTCTTCCTATCCACAAGCAAGGTGTATCTTTCCATTGTCTGATATCCTCTTTGATCTCTTTTTTCAGAGTGCAGTAATTTTCAGTGTATAGATCTTTTATTTCCTTTGTTAGACTGATTCCTAAGTATTTCATTTTTTGAATGATATTGTGAGAGGTGGTTTTCCTAATTTCTCTGTCAGTGAGTTTGTTGTTTGTGTACAGGAAGGCTATTGCTTTTTGAATGTTGACTTTGTATCCAGCTACACTACTGAATTTGGTTATTAATTCTAGAGGTCTTTTGGTGGAGTTTTCGGGGTCTTCTGTGTAGAGTATCATGTCATCTGTGAATAATGATATTTTAACTGCTTCCTTTCCTACCCTTATTCCTTTTATTTCTCTCTCTTGTGTAATGGCTCTTGCTAGTGTTACCAGAACTATATTGAATAGGAGTGGCAACAGTGAATATCCCTGTCTTGTTTCTGATTTTAGAGTGAAAGCTTTCAGTTTTTGTCCATTTAGTATGAGGTTAGCTGTTGGTTTGTCCTAGATGGCCTTTATAAAATTGAGGTAAAGACCATCTACTCTAATTTTCTCTAGGATTTTTATCATGAATGAGTGTTGGACTTTATCAAAAGCTTTTTTTTGCATCTATTGAGATCATATGATTCCTGTCTGACTTTGTTGACATGGTGTATTATATTTATTGATTTGCACATATTGAACCATCCCTGAATTTCTGGGATGAATCCCACTTGGTCATGGTATATAATTTTCTTGATAATTTGATGCATTCTGTTTGGTAGTATTTCAATAAGGATTTTTGCATCTATGTTCATTAGGGAGATTGGCGTGTAGTTCTCTTTTTTGGTTGGGTCTTTCTCTGTTTTGGTATTTTGATATCATACATGAATAAGGAAGATTCTTATCTCTAGGGAAAATACAACTCATTATACAAAGATTTCTTCCTGAGGACAATGTGGGGTTTCACAAAAAGCACCATATAAAAAGAATATCCTTGTAGTGGATTGATAACTGGTGGTCATCTTATAACCCCCAGCTGAACTGAGTAAGCATGGTGCTGAGTGTGGGAGGCCCACCTAAGGACTGTTGTCAGCAGCATAAGAGGCAGAACTGGAGAAGGAGAAGAAGGTTGTTGGGAGCAGAGAGGCTGTTGGGAGCTGGTGGAAGCTGTAAGGAGCTGTTGGTTATTTTGGAGGAACTCATCATGCTGGCTTTCCTAATGAACTTGGGTGTTTTCATCCTCCAAGGAGCTCAGGACCTCATTGGCACTGAGAATGGCTTTGGTTCACTTTGGGGGAGCTCTGGTCCTCACTTTGAGTATTGCTTCATAGTTGCAGAGGGGAAGATGGTGCACTGACAGTCTCTGGGAGAAGCTTGCTGCATTGGCTTTCCTGATGGGAACTCAGCCATCTTGATTATCAGAGGAGCTTGGGACCTCACTGTTGCTGAGGATGGCTGTGGTACCTTTCAAGGGAGCTCTGGTTCTTCTGAGCATCACTTCCTGGCTCCAGTGCAGATCCCTCAGCCTGCTAGCACAGATCCTTCATCCCGCTAGTAAAGACTACCTAGATTCCACCACTGACCTTTGGGCTTTCCCAGCACACATCGTGAAACAGGCCTGCATGAGATATTGTTATGGGCTCTGGGCTTCCACCTGCATTCATGGGAAGCATTGTTATGAGCTCTGGGTCTTAAACTGGACTCATGTAAGACATTATCATGGATCCATGCCCTGAGCTGGATTCTTGGTCTATGGTGTGTGGACTGATTTCCTGCGCCCTCTTACATATCATTCTTCAGGTGATTATTATAAATGATCTTACAAACTATGTGTCCTGTATTATACTGTTCCCCTCTCAAAAATATGCCCCAAACCATAACAACTCTAGTTCTCTTGAAACCATTTCTCCTACTCTCTGTGTTTCACCTGTCTGGAATTATGTAAAAATTAAAAAAAAAAAAAAAACTGCCCAGAATGGAGGATGAGAAACAACCCCAGATACATTCATCTGATCTTTGACCAAGTGACCAAAGTCATGCTAGAGGAAATATAACCTCTTTCCTTGGTTAACTGGTTATCCATGTTAAAATATTGAAAAATACCCATATCTCTTACTATATGTATTAAAATAAAATCACTTTGGATCAAAGACCTGGATATTAAAATAGAATCACTGAAACTCATAGGAGATAAAATAGATAAAACTCCTGAAGACATAAACACAGGCAAAGATGTTCTGAATAGACATCTATATGAGATAACGGGAAAAATCAACAAATGGAATTATATCAAATTATATTAAGTTAAAATATATCATATCAAATTTTTAAAAAAGGAAACAATGAACAGAGTAAAGAAAAAAGGCTTGCAAGCTGCTTCTCAGATAGAGGACTCATTGTATAAAGCACTAAAAAATCTAAAAACCCAATCAAAATAAGGACAACTGGTCAAGCATGGTGGTTCACACCTGTAATCCCAGCACTTGGGAGGCTGAAGCAGGAGGATCATTGTGAGTTTGAGGCCAGCCTGGGCTACAAAGTGAGCCCAAGGCCAGCCTGAACTGCAGAGCAAGACCCTGTCTCAAAAAGAAAACAAAAAATAAGGAAAACCAACATGAATAGACACTTCTCAGAAGAAGTAGAAATGGCCTCTAAACACATAAAAAATGCTCAACATCTCTGGCCATTAGAGAAGTGCAAACTGAAACAACACTGAATTTTTACCTTTCTCTAGAAAGAATGGCTGTTATCAAGAAGTCAAATAATAAGAAATGCTGGTGAGGGTATAGGGGAAAGGGAACTTTTCTGCATTATTGGTGTGATGTAAACTAGTAAAACCATTATAGAAATCAGTATGGGGATTCCTCCAAAGACTAAAAAATCCATTTGACTCAGCTATGCCCCTTGCAGGTATCTTCCTGAAAGAGTTAAAGACATCATATTATAATAATATGTGTATGCCCTGGTTTATACAGGAGCAACACAACTCATACTAGCTAAGTGTTGGAAATAGCCTATGTGTCCATCAGGAGATGAATGAATAAAGAAAATGTGGTGCTTATATACAGTGTAGTATGGCTCTATCAGAAAAAAAAGGATAAACTTGTGTCATTTGTATGAAAGTGGATGCACTTTGAGACTGTAACAGTAAGTGAAATAAATCAGATACACAATTTAAATATCTCATGGTTTCTCTTACCATGAGATATTTAAGTTGCATGTCTGATTTATTTAATAAATTTCTCTCATGAGAAATCCAAAGTATAAATAATTTAAAGAGCAAAAATAGGAACGATGAAGAGATGGATGGGGGCAGGAGAGAGAGGATGGTAAGGGAAAAACAGTTAAGATTATTTAAGTTCCTAGTGTGTGGCTCAGCAGTAGAGCTCTTGTCTTGTACACACAAGGCTCTAGGTTCTATTCCCAGCACTGTCCAAAAAAAAAGAGATATTTTTCTATACATGTACCAATTCCCCACAATGAATGTAATCATTATGTCTGCAAACATGTATCAATGAAAATGAAAATCTTTTCAAATTCCATCTTATTGGCCTCAGACATGACCACATGACTAGCTTTGACCAATACAATGTGAGCAGCAATATGAATCATTTCCAAGCAAAAGCTTTATAAACTGGCTTGTACTTTTCTCCTATCTCTCTTTACCCCTCTTCCATGAGACCAGCACAAACTTAGAAAAAGACTGTTGCATTGGACTGAATTCTAAAGTTAGTATGTACAGATGGTGATATACAGCTGATTCATGATGTATATGCAAACTGTGAGAAATAAATCTTTGAGATTTAGGGAGGTTATTTGTTAGCAAGCTTATATCTAACCTACCCTAACTTACACAGATATATTTACATAAAAATGTATATGGTGTTCCATGTTGTTTAAATGTATATGGTTTTCCATGCATTCTATGGTTCAATCATACTTAATTTAATCATCTATGTCCCTACTTGGCAAATATCTAAAATAATGATATTATTTTAACATATTTTACAATTGGTTTTCTCTCTGAACTTCTTCATTATAGTTTGCCATTTATTTCTATTGCATGTTCTAGGTACATAGTTTATCTGTTGTAATATCATAATTATTTTATTTTATGTAAGAGATAAAACAAAATTTCATAACAAAATTATAGGAGGATAATAGTTAATATACTATATATTGTTATCTTCAAAGTAGTTACTCAAAGTATAGGATATAGATATAAAAATTCTCCAGACGATATTAGCACAAACCTTTCTTTTCAATGAACTAAGAGAAACTAGCAGTACAACCATCTTGTATTTTTTTTCCTTTCCCTTTCCCCTATCTTAGTTTCTCTTTCCTTTTAAAGAATTTCTTTCCATTTCACAATACCTACTGCACATTTGGGTCCTTATACTCTTTCAGTTTCTCGTACCAGGGAGATAATATGATGTTTACACAAGTGAGTCTGACTTACCTCACTTATGAGTGTGGTCTCAAGTTGCATCCGCTTACCTGCAAATGTCTCAAGTTTATCCTTCTTTATGGCTGAGTAGTACTCCATTGTATAAAAAGATCACATCTTTTTTATCCATTCCCCAGTTGATGGGTATTTGGGTTGTTTCCAAGATTTAGCTATTACAAATTGTGCTGCTATAAACATGGGTGCACATATATCACTGTAGTATGATGTTTTAAATTCTTCTAGGAAGATACCCAAAAGGGGAATAGCTGGGTCAAATGAGACCTTTAGTTCTAGTTTTTTGAGGAGTCTCCACACTAATTTTCACAGTGGTTGCAAGCTCAAGGTTCTGAGTTCTATTTCTGGTATGAAAGAAACAATCTATCAGAAAACAATGCAATATATGACAGGCTATTCAAAGTCAAATACAAAGGAAAAGAAGAGATTAAAATGAATAAACATGGCATGGTGGCACATGCCTGTAATCCTAACTCTCAAAAGGCTGAGGCAGGAAGATTGTGGTGAGTTTGAGGCCACATAGCAAGACCCTGTCTCAGGAAAACAAAAATAAATTTTAAAAAAATGAAGACCAGAGATGCAAAATATGGAAAGCAACAAAATCTGATGCAGAGAAATTGAGGTCTCTAGCAAAGAGTTTAGAAATAATTTTCAGAGATAAAATGTGACAGATGCTGTGTCCCCCACATCTGTTTTCCTTTTAAACTAAGAGCATCTTATCTGGGCACTGGGTTGGCAAGTGAGGCTTTGTTTCCCAGCCATCTCTCTAGCTAGGTGTGGCTGTATGACTAAACTGTAGGCTTTGAAATGAGGGCAGGAATGACTGTGGGTAGCTCCCAAGGTTTTCCTTAAAAGGATTTGGTCTGTGTCTTCTCAGAACCTTCCCACTTCGTTGTAGCAGATAAGGTTGGCAGGTTCAGCAAATAAAAATGAAGAGGAGCAGTTCAAATTGAACTGCACAGAAGGGAAGACAATGTCCAAGCGGGAAGGGGAACTACGGACCGGGGAGGGGAGGGGAAGGGAAAAGAGAAAAGAGGTGAGGAAAGAAGGAAAAAGAGGAAACAACCACTTTTGCAAATAAGGAGGGGAAGAGGAGTTGAAGGAGGCAGAGAAGGACAAGGGAAAAGAATTAAGTTATATCTTGTACAGGTATAATTCCCTATAATGAGTGTGATCAGTATGTATACTAAAATGTACTAACGAACTTAATTTAAAAAAACAAATTGAATCTCAGAGAAACAACAAATTAATTTGTAGCATGTCTCCCAACAAGTAATTTTTAGTATAAGTGTCATGCAATAATTGAGACATATTAAAAATTTGTTTCTCTCAAACTCAATTTGAACTGGGAGTCCTAAATCTGGTAACCCCTCTGGGAACCTTGTAGTAAGAATATCTAGCCAAGTGCTGTGGTGCACACTTATAATCCCAGGACTCAGGAGCCTGAGGCAGGAGGATCACTGTATGGTGAGGCCAACCTAGCTACATAGTGAGTTCAAGACCAGCAAGACTGTGTCTCAAAAAACAAACAAAAAATAAAAGTAAAAATCTTCCTCTCACCCAGAAAACAGAACTATGGTAGCAGGACTAAATGGCCCACTGGTGGGCAGTTCTCTGAGAAAGACAAAATATTTCATATGGGCATTCACTGTTGTTTGTCTGGGGTTGGGGTTTTCCAGATTTTGTTGTTTCTGTTGTTGTCTTTATTTTTTTTTTACACTTTTATTTTAAAAGTAAAAGAACAAAAACATATTAACAAACAGACACAAAGTAGCACAAGAATAGTACAATCAAAACTGAATTACAGACAAGGTGACAGGGAATTAACAATTGCATTACATATTGATAACTTCGAAGTGTATACTCAGGAAAACAAATATAGACATGCAAAATTGATCAAACAAATAATCATCAACTATTCCTTCCAATAAGGTGACCTAAGTCAGTAGTACAACCATATTAGATATGCTGCATATACATACATACATAATTATCCCTTCCTTCCTTTTTCTTATGTAATTTTTAAAAATTTTTTTAAAGTGTAAAAGAAAAAGAACTACATCAACAAAAAAGAGGAAAGCATTAACAAAGAGACACAAAGTAGCACAATAACAGTATAATCAAAATTGAATTATAGACAAAGCAACAGGAAACCAACAACAGTTGTTGCATTGCATATTGATAACTTCAAAGTGTATGCTCAGGAAAACACATATAGACATACAAGATTGATCAAACAACCAGTCATCAACTATTCCTTACCATAAAGTGACATAAGACAATAGTAGAACCATGTTAGCCCTCCTGCACATATGTACATACATACACACATACATACTTATTTGCCTTTTTCTTCCTTTTTTCCTTTCCCTCATCCCATCTGTTCTTTACTTTTGAACAGATTTCCTTCATGCCTCTTAGTTTATATTCCCACCCTCAGGTTCTTACACCAGTGACACAATACGGTGCTTGCACATGTACCTCTGATTTATTTCACTTATGAGTATGGTGTCTAATTGTGACCATCTGCCTACAAAGGCCCCAAATCTGTCCCTCTTTGTAGCTGAGTAATATTCCATTATATAAAAATGCCACAGTTTTTAATCCAGTCCTCTGTGGATGGACATTTGGGCTGCTTCCACAATTTAGCTATTACAAATTGCGCTGCTATAAACATGGGTGCACATATATCACAGTGATGTGATGTTTTCAGATCTTCTGGGAAAATACCCAGAAGGGGAACAGCTGGTTTGAATGGAACCTCTAGACCTAGTTTGCGGAGAAATCTCCAAACGGCTCTCCACAGTGGTTGCACCAGTCTGCATTCCCACCAGCAGTGTAATAGAGTCCCTATTTCTCCACAGCCTCACCAGCATCTGTTATTGGATGACATTTTCATACTGGCCAGTCTTACTGGGGTGAGATGAAATCTCGATGTTGTTTTTATTTGCATTTCTCGAATGACTAAGGATGTGGAACATTTTCTCATATATTTATTTGCCATTTGTATTTCTTTGAGAAGTGTGTATTCATCTCAGATGCCCATTTCTGGATTGGGTCTTTGAATTTGGACAGGTACATGTTTTTTAAT
>PVLD010021324.1:0-31716 GCA_004027595.1 Dinomys branickii | reverse complement strand
TTTGCATGTCTGTATATGGGTCCATACATCTACAATTCGAAGATATCAATGGATAAAGCAACAACTACTGTTGAGACCATATCACCTTGTCTATAGATTAGTTGTGATTGTACTATTTTCTATGATAATGGGTGTCTGTTTGTCAATATGTTTTTGTACTTTTATGTTTCTAAAATAAAAAAAAAAAAAAAAAAAAAATGGATGAGGTTCTTCGAGCCTGGTGTGCACACATGGGGTCCGGCGGTACTGGAGTAGAAACATGAAGTGGAAGTAAGCAGGCAGGATAGTGACCTTTACAAAAGTGTTGTGTGTTCCTTATTGTTGTGTTTGTCATGACTTTTATTATAGAACCTTCAGACAAACGCATAGTTAAAATTCTAGCTCTGAAGCGGTAATCCTGGGAAGTTACTAAACCTCTGTGGGCACCTTATTTTTCTTTATGTATAAAATGTGTTTATTTGTGAGACCTACCTTTAGTAAAGAGGATGGTTGGGAGGGTCAGATTTAATGCATGTGACTCCTTTAATATATACTGTGCACTCAGTAATTGTTAGCTCTCATTACTTTCAATAAGCATAAATTTTAATTGCTAAACTTCGTTATAAGCTCTATTATTAGGTGTCCGGTTTATCCATTTACCTACGAGTGCCTCAAATTGATCTTTATTGCAGTGTAGTACTCCATTGTGTGTCTTAGTTCACTGAAAAGAAGGTTTGTGTTTGTGTCTGTCAGTGCTCACTACGGAAATAGATTTAAGATATGCAAGTATAGAAGAATTTACAAGCTTGGCTTACAGTGGCTGCCTGCAGAGATAGGTGTGGACGAATGAGAAAGGGTGTCTTCATGGTTGAGATCCCAATGATCCCGTCAGAGATTGAATGCCTGGTGTGCACTCTAGTGTCCCACATGAGTCCGTACCAGCAGGCCAAAGCGTCTGCGATAGAAGGTTGAAGAGTTTGTATTGGAAAGTTAAGCGTCTGCCCTGGAAGCCGAGAGGTCATGTTCCGGGAGAAGGTGAAGCCCGGAGCTCCTCCAAGGAAGCAGAAGTGAGTCTCGCTTCTTCATTGCCCTTTTGATCCCACCCCGGCTACAAGCCCATTGGCTGGTGCCACTCACACCCAGGTGGAGTCTTCTGTCTTCACTAAATCCCTTCAGCCACACCCAGAGCCTTGCGGATCCATTTTAATCGGGCCTTTCTTACTCAAAGGACACAACAGCTATCACACTGCTACTATATTTGTTTTTTGTAAAAATCTTTTTGGTTTATGTCTTGTACTGAGTAACTACTTAGAAGATAATGATACACAGTGGGATACCTATTATGCTTATTGTTTGGTTATGAAAAATTGTTTTTTCATAAAATAGAAAACAAATAAAATTTTCATAGAGTGGAGAAAAATGTCCAGTTCAGAACATTGTTAGCCATGGGTTTGTCTAAGTGCAGACTGCTAAGGAAGGTGGGGCTTTCCTTTATGCTTCTTGTGAATGCGTGTCTGCAGAAAATTATTACAATACACAGTAAAATTTAATTAACATTAAACTGTTAATATACCTGCTAATTACTGATTACAAATTGTAAACCAAATGATGTAATGCTTAAAGTAGCGTTTAATAAAAGATAAAAAACTGCAGAGTAAAATTAAGTGTGCAGCTTTCCTTTTAGTTTCCAGATGGATGTCTGTGTAAATATCTAGAAGTTGAATATCTAAGAGTTCTGGACCCATACATCTTTAATGGCTCATGAAAATGTGCATTAGCAGATTTTTATCTAGTGCCTTCTTACATGGACATCTGGATGGTCTGGCTTCCTAGGGGTGGCTCGCTGCCTGATTGCTGTTGAGAGCCGGCTTTCCCTCTCTGATGTCATTCTTTGGGCTACATGGCACTGTTTGGCTGTAGGGGGGCATGTTACAAAGTGCCTTGAGTACCTCCTCAAATGCTCCCCAAGACTCTTTCTAGTCAGGAGATGTCTCCACTTGACCTACTTTTCCTGTCATAATTCCATTCCCCTTTGAAGTCCAATGTGAAAATTTCTTTGCATAAAATTGTTTACAATAATACATTAACCCTGTTACTGGTTTTCTGAACATTTAAAAACCTTGCCTTTTCTGAAGATTTCCTTGCATTATTAAAGGAAGCAGGCTGTTTTCCTTAATTTGAAACAGCTGGATCATCACTGCCATAGATGTGGCAAAAACAGACATTTTTTAATTTCCTAAAGAGAGAAAGAAGCATGTAACTATAAATATAAATGAGATGAATCATATGTATGTGTGTGTGTGTTCATACACATGCATATGCACATGTGTGCACATGGGCACATACACACACACTACTGACCCCAGGGATAGGCTTCCAGGCAAGACTGGCCTATTTATGAATGACCTTTCTGATCCAAACTATCATTCTTCACCCTTCTAGGCTGTTTTCTAAAAAGTTTATAGGGTAATTCTGTATAAAAATTAACCTTTTTGAAAAACATGAGGGCAAACAAACATCATTTAAAAAGTAGATCTGTATTCACTCATTTATCACATAGATATTAGTTTATAGTTTATAGGGTAATTCTGTATAAAAATTAACCTTTTTGAAAAACATGAGGGCAAACAAACATCATTTAAAAAGTAGATCTATATTCACTCATTTATCACATAGATATTAGTTTATTATTTTGTTGTTGCTGTTGTTGTTTTGTTGTTATTTGCATGCCACAACCAGGTAGTCCTGGTCGTGTATTAGCATTTAGTCGTGAACAGAGTAGACGTAGTTGCTTGCTGTTATAAAACTAAGCATTTAGAGGTGGACACTGACATCAAACAACTACCTAAGTGTTCAATCAATGTTTGATGAACAAATGAACTTTAAAATAATTGAGATTTAAAGTCTTTCTACTGAGCAGGCAGCTGAATTTTCGAAAGCCCTCTTGAACCCATGATAACTTGGGCTATCATCAGTATCAGAAGATGTTACAAGTTAAACAGGCTTTTGTTGTTCTCTCTGTAATGTGACAGTTTTTTATCACATTGTCTTGGCAGATAGAGACATACAGAATTTCCAATAGCAAACTTTAAATGGGGCTTGGCTCTGTTCCATGTAAAGTTATTCATTCTTTTCCCACCCAAATTCCGTGTCCCTTCTTCCTTCCCTGCTCTTTCTGCCTAGTCAGTTATTAGCACCCTCTCCTGTAAGTCCCCAAGAAGTGGAAAATCGAGGAGGGTGACCAAGACTGGAGATTACTGAGAAGTGAGGTAAAATTCCATCTCTGTAATTCGGTGCCTGCATTGTGGCCTGTTGAAAAATAACAGTGAATGGAGACATTTTTAGAGGCAAGTTTTAAAAATGCATTTAAATCATAAACTAGACTGTGAACCGGTAGGTACAGGGCCATCTTTTTCAAAGAAAGAACTACAATACTGTTGTCCAACTCTTTTCCCTCTGAGTCTGTGACACTGGACCTCCTGGTGTTCCTCTTGGTTCTCTGGTTGCCCCTTGTCAGTCTCTGTTCCTGAACTGCTGCAGTCTTCAGAGGGGAATTTCTGAAAGCCTTTGTGTCCTCACCCTCTGTGCCAGGTTTCCCAGGGTTGGCACGTTCTGCATTTTAATTTTCACAGTCTTTATTGTGGGCACCTCTCCTGTGCACTCTGGGATGTTCACCAGCACCCTTGGCCTCTTTTACTATGTGCCCCAACTTGTGACAACCAAAAATGTCTTAAGACTTTGTTAAATATGCCGCATGTGGCAAAATAAGCTCCGCTCCCAGCTGAGAACCACTGTGCTCTTTGCCCTCTTTCCCTAAGCAACCCCGTCCGCCCTGGAAGACTGAGCTGTAAGCTACATGTTAATCATCTCCATTATATGGCCTCAATTCAGACCTTGTTTCTGAGCTCCAGGCACGTGTCTTCCTGGATATGTCAAAGAGCTCGCAAAACCACAGATCCAAATGTTGTGCTCTCCCACATTACCCCTCTCAGTATTTCCCCTCTTGCGACAAGGCACATCCGCCCCTGTCCTGCACTCTGTGTTTCTAGTCCGTCGGTAAGTGCTGTTGATTCTGCACTCCAGCTCTACCTCAGGCCCACTTCCTTCTCTCCATAATGTCAGCTGCAGACAATGCAGGGCAAGCGGTTCTTATCTGTTGCCTGAATGGCCAACAAGCCTAAACCCTGGACACCGGGGACTTTTGCTTCTAGTCAGTCCATGCCCAACATCCCTCACAGGGTCTTGTGAAGCAATACCTTTAAATGGCATTTACACTCCTTCTGTCTGCGTTCAGGCTACAGCCTCAAACGGTTGGAAGTCTAGATGCTGTGTGCGATTTAGCCTCCAGCTAATTTCCCTGTTTCTCAAACATACTGTATCTTCGCACCTCCTTATCTCTACACACAACTAGAATGTCCCCAGTAAGCCGCTTCTCTGAAGTACCATCCTTGCCATTTCCTGCCACTAGGGGTGTGTGCTTTTCTTTCCTCATTTGAAATTTCACTAATGCTGTTATAATGAAGATGCTATTGTCAGTTGGACTTTTTTGGTGTGTGCATTTCTCTTACATTCAGAAGATTAAATGTGACAACATGAATTTCTGCATATATCCTGTTCTTAAAGTGAGAACAAATTATTGGCAAAATTATAAAACTAGCATGAGACATAAAAGTGTGGAGATTGAATTAAATACACACACACACACGTTTGAAATTGTTTTAAGATATTTTCTATTTATCAAACTGTGTATTTCTGTTTATTCCTCCTTTAGAATATATCAAGATGTTTCTAAAAAATGCTCTGGTAAGAAAATGTACTATATCATAAAGATTCAAAAGAAGATAATTTGTGGCTACTGAGCTAGAAATGTGTATGAGTCATAAATTAAACCTGACAAACCTGTCATAAAATATAAGTTTTAATAGAACTATAATCTGTACTTTCATGACTATGTCAGAAGCAATAGTACATCATCAGCTCTTTTTTAGATGGGCTCACATAATGCACAAAATGTGAGAGTAAACGCATTTTTAGTTCACCAGCAAAACTGTAAGATGTGAATGTAGCTTAGGTGAAACATTATAAATTAGTATATAGAAAGTTATTGTTTAGAAAGAAATAAGCCAAGTTACAAGACAAATGACAAACTAGAAAAAGATAGTTAAATATATAATATAAGCTGAGTTCATTTCTTTCATACATACGTAGTTTTATAAATCACTTTTTATAAAAGTATGCAATAGAAAAGCAAACAAAGCAAGTATTTTTAAAAGGAGATTCGCTTAGGAAGCTGAAACAGGAAGATCCCAGGTTTGAAGTTAGCCTGGGCAACTTAGCAAGACCCTGTCTCAAAGTAAGAAATTAAAAAGGGCTGGGGTATGGCTCAGTGTGAAAGCCCTGGGTTCAGTCCACAGACCAGCACACATGTACGCACACACACAGCAGGGCCAGTGATTTATATGGCACATACATGTTTAAAATATTGTTCATGTTAGCTAGCCATCAATTACAAATACAAAGAAAGTTTTATTCATTACATAGCAACTTTTAAAAGTGGCAGTGACAGTGGACTCCTGATGGTGGAGGTCTGGAGGGGCCGTGAACACTCGCTTTCTGTAAGTGACACCCTGGAAATCTTCCTCGCCACGTGCAGCAAGCAGCCCTAGATGCACAGCTTTCCACTGTAGGGATTTGTCCTAAGGAAATGACTAGTAATGAGACTGATGATTTTGATGCCAGAAATTTTATTCCAGCTTTACTTGAAATACCAAAATACACAGAAACAGGATCAGTGTCTCTTAATAGATAATATTATAGTTTAACCATGTAGTGGGTATGAGAAGTAGATTATGCATTTTAAAAACTGATAATTTAAACTGGTTATTTACATAGAGAAATAAGTATAATGTGTTCTCAGGTTGCAGATACGGGACACGGCTGCCTCAGGTCCCCTATCTTGGTTCCTAAAGCTGTTCTCCATTAAACAATTTAGGTCTTCTTGGAGAAACAGCTGCTTTTGAGACCAGTGTAGATGAGCATGTTGTAATGCCAGAAAAGAAGGAAGTGTTGAAAAACCAAACCAAACACACATCAGACCCACAAATGTGAGATACTTCATTCCAAGTGACACAGGAACCAACTGAAGAGCTCCCAGTGGCCAAAGCTGGGATAATTTGGGTAACACAGTAAATTAAATAATATTGGGTTATAATCTAGGATATAAAGTAAATATTCATGAGTACATACTAATATAAATAAGTGATTTAATAAATAAATGGGAAAAAAGAGATGAAGATCCCATGAGGAAAATTTCTGAATAATTTATACATCTTCCTTTTCAAGGAGGTGGGGAACTTTTTTTTTTTTTTTTTTTGGCGGTACTGGGGATCGAACTCAGGACCTTCCACTTGCTAGGCAGGCGCTTATTCCACTGAGCTATATCCCCAGCCCCCTCCTTTTCAAGGAGGTGGAACTTAACTCTTCAGGGTTTGTTTGTAGTGACTGCCTTCCAAAGGGGAGGTCTTCACGGTGGTTAAATCTGACAAACACTACCGCAGGAACTATCACGGTCACGAGTAGCTTGAAGCACAGTAATTAAATATAATGTGTTAAAAATAGAAAAAAAGAACATTAGGTTAGAACTAAGGAAATTTGAATAGTTAATAATAATATGTCAGTATTATTAACTTAATTTTCACTGCCAGAATCTGAGATCAGAGTAGTGCAGGCTTGGTTCCTTCAAGAGGAGACTTGTTCCAGACCTTTTTCCTGGGCTTATAGGTTGCCATTTTTGTGTCTTCTGCTTCCCTCTTTATGTCTGTGTCCAGATTTCATCTTTTTAGGAGGACAGCAACCATAATGCATTAAGAGACTCTCTAATGACCTCATTTAAACTTAATTACATCTTTAACAACCCTACCTCAAATACTGGATAGTCACAATCTGACATGGTAGGGATTGAACTCAACACACATGCATTTTATGGAGAACACAAGTCAAGCTATTATAACAAAATTTTCTACAATGAAGCCTGTGGTAAGAGAGTCAGAAAACTCATGTTTGTTTTGGTAAGTTTAAGAGACATGCAGACATAGAGACAGATACATCCATACCCATCGGTTAGTGTGTATTTGGTCGTGCATAGCTCTTTCCACCAAGAGCACCTAGATGCAGTGGCCTCCCAGGAACAATACAAAGCCTCCCAAGTGCCCAGATAGTTTTTGAAGACCATTCTCCAATAAAAGGAGAAATGGTTGATTCTAGGGCTAAGTCAGGGAAAGCTCAAGATTAGCCCGACGAGGAAAAAGAGGTGAAAGAATATGTACGTAGCTGGAAAGCGTCTCCTCTCTTTGTATGTTTATTAATTACATGGTGGCTTTCCTGTATTTCCACATCTATTCCTGTTGTGTGCCACCCTTCTTTCCATTCAGTGTGTGCTTAGTGACTCACTTTAGGGAAAGAGCAAAATAGGAACTTTTCAGTGGAGAAAGCTGGCAGACACCACTCTAACCAGTTCAAAGTTAACATCACCAGCACTTGTTGTGGTATCAGATACCCATGATGTTACAGCGTGAGATGAGCAACTTACTTCATTATAGTCCCTCCAAATTCATAATCCCATTCTATCAATTTTCAAAAAACCAGAAGCAAACAAACAAATTGGAAGACATTCTACAAAATACACAACCAATTTGTCGCACTAAGGAAGGGCTGAAAAATCTTTATGGACTAGAGGAGACTGAACAGACGTGATGACTGAATGTCACATGCTGTTCTGGGACTGCAGAGGTCCTCAGTGGGAAAAATGATGAAATCCCATTGAAGTCTGGAGTTTTCTTGTACCAGTGTTAGTGTCTTAGTTTTGATGTTAGTTGAGATTGTAACATTAGAGGAAGCTGCTTGAGGGGTACAGGGGAACTCTTTAAATTTTTTTCTTTAGGTACTAGGGATGGAAACCAGGACCTTAGTATTGAGCTACATCCCTAAGATTCTGTTTAGAAATTATTGCTATTTTTAAATTTTAAGATAAGATCGCACCAGGTTGCTTGAAGTCAAGATCTTCCAGCCTCAGCCTCTCACAGTGCTCAGCATGGGCTATTATACCCGGCTTGGAAACCCTTTAATCTATCTTTAAAGCTTTCTATAAATAGAATTCTTTTTAAAGTCAAAATATATAATAGCATTAATTCATTCAAAAACTGTTTATTGAATACTTTGTATGTCACATACTCTTATGTGATAAGAATAATTGCAACAAATAAAACAATATATGTACTTTTAGAGCTTTCATTTTATTAACTGGTCATTTTTTGTTAAAAATATAAACTTTGTACGTGTATGATCTTTTTATATTATGCATTTTTAAAGGTTCGGTTGAATAGCAAGTGGGAGTGTTTGGATGAAGGTGGCACCATTTGAAGCAGGGACGTATGTCAGACCAGACGGCAGGGTTTTTGCAATGAAATAGTCTTTTTTTTTTTTTTTGGTACCAGGAATCAAACTCAGGACCTTGCTCCTGCCAGGCGGGCGCTGTGCCGCTGAGCTGTCTCCTGGCCCTGCAAGGGAGCGGTCCACAGCAGTGGTCCTCCGTGTGTGTTCCGCGAGCAGCAGCACCATGGCCTGGGAGCTTGTTACAGATGCAGCGTTTCAGGCCAAACCTCAGGTTTTCCAAATTAGAAAACGGTGATGGTGCTCAGCATAGTGCAGCAAATCTTCCAGGTGACATCACCACTGCAAATTAGCTTCTTTGTTTGTGAAATGCAAGCAGTAGTGGTTTTGTGTATCGTGTGGGTAATGCCAACCAATATGGCAATTACCTGGAACACAGCAAGTGTATCAGTCAGTAACAGGTACTTATCAAGGACACAAATTGCTGCCTCTGCCTTTAAATTCTTCACAGCCCCTCCCGCCCTCTTCTGGGGCTCTGCTTCGATGGCAGCCCTTCGAGAGCTCCCTGGACCACCTCTTTACAGTTTCCTTACGCCTTGCCCTCTTGCCTTGCTTCCTGGAACTTCCAGTCTCCTTTTCTCTCTCCCCTTTCAACAGCATTTATCTCCTAATAAATTATATACTTTTATGTATTTATTGTGCACATTTAAAATCGTCTCTGTCCTCTATGTGACTTCCCAAGGGTAGGGGGTCTTTGTATTCACTGGCTTAATCTAAATGCGGAAATCAGTGCCTGGCATGCAACAGGCACTTTAGAATTTCCCACAATGAGTGGTTGCTGCTAATGTCGATGAAAGGGGGCTGCAGATTGTTCTTTAAGCACTTTAGGATTCTTCATGTTTAATTTGACTTTGGAGAAACTTCCATAATTAGGCCACACTTTTGGTTTTGACTTATGATCTACACATCCCAAAGCCGTCTGAGTGTTACTGTGGCCAAGGCATGAAGGGGCCCTGGTCAACTTGGCCACTTCTGACACTGACTCTTTTCCTAGAGGTCTGGTCTGACAGAGCTGGATTTTGTGAGCAATTCTGCTCAGAGAAAGTGTAAGAGTTTGAAACACTGCTCCATACTGTTAAGTTAGAAGGAACTTGAATCCCCAAAATATTGCTGGACATTGTAGCCATTTTTTACTGGGGAGGGTGACAGGGACCACAAAGTTGTTCTTTGCAGAAGAACCAAGTAGAGATGTGGCGAAGAATTAGAAGGGGAGAGACAGAGAGATGAGATTTAGAAGGACCAGGCAGATCCACAGATGGCAGTTGACAGAGTGAAGGAGATGAAGAAGGCAAAGTCCGTGTGAGGAGAATGCTCTGAAACCCCACACCCCCGAGATGCAGATGAGCATTGTGCAGGGAGTCAGTGGAGGATTCCACAGGCAGTGTTGTGACAGCTGCAAGCAGGGTAGGTTTTGGCAATATTTTTTTTACCAGTTTTGGGAATTGGGAAGAGCTATTGTAATCTGCTGAGCTGGAGACCAGGTTCTGAGTGTGAAGTTTTGTTAGAAGAGCAGAGAAAGGCCCCGACTTTCATTGTCTAGATGGAAGATTGTGTAGTGTGTGTGTGTGCGTGCATGTCCACTCCCGTGTGTGTGTGTGTGTGTATGTGTGTGTGTGTTTTACACTTTCTTCAGTCTGTCATTTAGTAGCGGATACATTTTATCCAGTGTTGTTCAGTTATGTAGACTTTTATTCTTGCCTCTTTTTTTCCAACCCTTTGTAGTGCTTCCTTTTGACTTTTTTTTTGGTAAGACTGGGAAACTTCACAAGGAAATCTCTGATACTCGAGAGTGTCTGTGCAGTCACATAATCATATTTATACTTTTGATAGGATGTTTATTTTTTTATTTAGGTACCAGGAATCGAACTCAGGACCTTGCACTTGCCAGGCAGGCGCTGGTGCCACTGAGCCATATCCCCAGCCCCTTGAGGGGGTGTTTAAAAGCCTGTGTTCTTCATTGTTTTACTGGGCAGCGCTGAAATTTTTTTGAAGCCTTGGGATGAGCATTGTGATTTATTCTCGAAACAGACAAACCAAACCCTGCTGTAGGATTTCGTTACCTCATCCTCAGATGGAGGTCATGACAGACTAGTGCATGTGGAGGGCTGCTGCAAGGGCCAGACAAGAGTATCCGCATGGAGCGTGTCCTCTGGGCTTGGCACAGGAGAAGGTCCCAAGCGTGTGAAGGCTGCTGTAGACTGCACCCCCACTGTCCTTCCCCCCCCAGCATCATCCCCCACACTGCCCGGACTGCTGCAGACCCTGCCCACCTCACTGTGCTTCCCTCCATAGTCTTGGCGTGGCTGTGGTTTTCCGGAATCTCACGTGAACGGTGTGTGTGCTGTCCAGACCTGTGGTTCAGTACTCAGCGAAGAACAGGCACTCAAAAAAGAGTGACAAGATGAATTATTGACTACTACATTATTTTGCATTTTTAAGATTAAAAGGCATTATTTTAAAAAAGGCTTTCTCCATTTACTGCTGGCTGAATTTTCCTGAAGATGGGACACAGTTTTTATGCTTTGGAAATCTACTCCAGTATTAATATTTCCCTTTCTGAATTGTGATGCAACCAGCATTGGAAATTTAAATTTCTCCCTGTACCATAGTCAAGCTATGCAGAATATTTATATAAGTCCTCATGTAACGCCAATCATAAACTGGAATAACTTTGCAAATGTGCACAATAAAAATAAACTAAAAATGACATGTGTTTACTCATCAGAATCATGTTCTTTTCAGTATTCTAGGTCCTGGATCATGTATGCAATTTATGAAATCATTCATCCAGCAGCAAATAGAGAATATTTTTAATGAGATGTCAGATCAGATTGAATTGTGGTCCTGAAAGATACTGAATATATTGAGCCATAGAATTTGAGCTCTATTGAGATGAAACATTGTTCATTGTACTAAAAGAAAAGTAAATGTTTATCTACCATTCATACTTTAAGTCCTGTTTTACCGTAGCTGGGGGAAGGATGATTTGCTCATTGATGGAAAAATGTGAACGAATTCTGGTGGTGGTGTTTATACCTCCATTGTGAAGGCTGACGGCTGTTTATGCTTTTACAGGGTCTCACTGACAGGCCATTTGAGAGTACTACGACAGGTGATTTCTATTCATTTGCTTGAGACTGTTTCTCTATCACTGTGCTCCGATAGCCCCACTGTCCAAGGGCGACTTTCCCATCCCTTTCCTGGTGTAATGTCTCTGCAGCGTTCCTCCCGGTGGTCATTCTCTTCTTCAAACTGTCGCTTCTCTGGCCTTTTTGTTCCAGGAATATGAACCTTTAGCTTCAGGGGTTTGTTTGTTTAGTTTTGTTTTGTTGTTGGTACCCGGAATGAAACTCAGGACCTTGCACTTGCCAGGCGGGCGCTGGGCCGCTGAGCTACATCCCCGGCCTGCTTCCCTGGCTTTGGCATGAGGTTTTCCTTCAGAACTTTCACGACTAAGTCCAGCCCGTTGCTTTCTTTTGGCCCCCTCCCATCCCCGTTCCTTCCTTTCCCCTCCGCAGTCCACTCCCTGTCTCCCTTCTCATTTTATACTCTTCTCTAAGCAATACTGTGTGTCCCTCTCTATCGTCAGTGATCTGACAGTTGCTGTTAATTCCAAATATGAGAATCTTCAGCTTAGTTATATGTTTTGAACTCCAAAGTGCTTATCCGAGTCTCTCTCTTTTCCCTGTAGGGTTTCTTTGTTCCTGAATTTAAAACCGTTCCTCACATTGCCGCTGTCAATTGCTATAAACTGAGCCCTAAGAAGAAAGCCATGAGAGTACCTCAGCCCCCAACCCTACCTGGCTGCGTGCTTGTTTCCCTCCCTTGAGCTGTCAAATTGGTTATCTTCTCTTGATCACTGGTTCATCTGGCCGGGAACCGGAAGCTAAAAGCCAGCAGAATGTTGCAAATAGACTGAAGAAAACTTGCTATTAGATGCAAAACAGCGTCCAGACTGGTTTTCTCAAATCTGTTACAGTCACATTGTTGTTTCAGTTCCTAAAAATGTACTTTCTTCTGCCACAGGACCTTTGTTCATTCTATTTCCTGTGCCTGGAATGTTATCATCATTTCTTCAGCCCGCACTCGACATTACTTAGTTTACTACTTTGCATTATCCTTAAGATTTCAGTTTAAACATCAATTTCCCAAGGAAATTCGCACTACTTAAATATTAGTGTAAACTATTATTATTTAATTAGAAATGAAATATACATTCAGCTCTCGGTATGTATTCTGCATTCATCAGTTCAACCCATGTGGACTGAAAATATTTGAAAAAAGTTGTACCTGTTTAGAACATGTACCAACATTTTTCTTGTCATTACTCCCTAAACATTGCAGTATAATATCTCCTTGCATATCGTTTACATTGTGTTAAGTATTACAGGCCAGCTAGAGATGATTTAAGGTACTTAGATATTCATAGGTTATATGCAGAGACCGCCACTGTAGATAAGGGACTTGAGCACCCATGCATCTTGGTATCTAGGAAGAGTCCTGGAACCAGTCTCCCTACAGATCCCAGGGGACAACCGTGTTAGTATTACAGGTGGAACATTCCCAGTCTGAAAATCTCAAGTTCCTAATATCAGATTTGCGATCTTTCGTTTCATGCACAAAATTATTAAGAATGTTATATAGGTAATTCTCACGGTGTGTACAAGATTATCTGAAACACAATGGAATTCCATGGCAAGACCTGGGCATTGTCCCTGCAGTGTCACATTGTGTGTATTCCAAAACCCAGAATGATATGACATTTAAAACATTGCTGTTTCCAAGTATTTTGAGTAAGGGATACCCAGCTTGTCACATTGAGGCTTCATCACTGTCTGATTTTTTGTGTCCTACTAGATGTCATTTAGCACTGCCGTAATTATACTTACATATTCATTTTATTAATATGTACTGGATTATAAGCTCCATGCCAACAGGGGTCGGGATTTACCTTTTGTTCACCATTTTCTCTCGGAGGGAAACATAATAACTGTATAAAGTAGGTCTAGATAACCCACGGTCACACGACTGAGTGAAGAGCAGATCGATACTCCAGTGTTTGCAAACTGCTTTCCATGTGCCAGACACTGAGCTGAATAACCTTTAGTTTCAAAACATTAAATAAGTTCCTTTAGAAGCAACTTCTTTGAGCCTGTGGGGTGAGATTAATGGCTGTCTTACACACTGCACGATGTCTGTGATGTAGAAATGAATGACTTGTCACTAGTCAGTGCTTTTTCTTAAAAAATACAGTAAAAATAAACAGAGTATTCTAGAAAGTATATTTCCAAGTTTTTGGTCATGACCAGTTTGTAATCTAGTAAAGACTACTCCTCCCCACCCCGTGTAAACACACATATGCACATTCACACACAGTTAAAAATCTTCAGAAATCAATTTTTTCTATTGCCATATGCATTTTATTCTATTGACTTCTATCATTTTCTTCTGTACTATGCCTTTCTGTTTCACTTGTGAACTCCTAGCTAAAACAAATTAAATTGACTTCACAAGTTTGGGACTTTTTTTAGAAAATAATTTTGCTTTTGGGGCTGTGGTCTTTAATAGATACACATTTGAAGAATGAGTAATAAATTGATTAAAATTGGGTATAAATTTTATTTTTTAGTCAATAAAATTATTTTTATTATAGAAACAAAAATGTTTTTGAGGGCTACAACGCTTTCTTATTTAGAGGTAGGAGTGCTAATATATTAAACTGTGTTCCAGCTAACATTTTAAAATATTAATTTTTAGAACTGTTGACTGTTTCAATTCTTCTTAGTTTTTCCCCCATGAGTAAAGCCATAAAGTGCAAAATGAGCATTAAACTTGTTTTTAAGTGCATACATTAGAATGGCCTAAAAGGCTTTGATTACTATTTGATGAAGTTTCAGATAAAGACAAACATGAGACTAGGAAAATTGAAAGGAAATATGAAGTCTTATAACTGTTATCAATTTATGATCTTATATAAAGAGAGCCAACTTTTTGAGGGTTGCTTTAAAAAAAGGTTAGCACAGGGGTATGGCATGGCTAGTGTGGCAGTTAGAGTGGAGTGTCAACTTGACTAGCTTTGGGAATTGCCCAAGGGATTGTGGAACACCCTTCTGAATGCTTTGTGGTGGGTCATGGTGGAGTGACTTTGAGTACTAGCAGGCACTATTTCCTTCCACTGCTTCCTGGCTGCCATGAGCTAAGGATCTTTGCACCACTATGCCCTCTGACATCATGTTTCTGCCTGAGAGCCAGTGAGCCAGGGACCAAATCCCCTCAAACGGTGAGCCAAATGCAGTCTCTTCCTGAAGCTGCATGTTGGGCATCTTGTCTGAGCGCCTAAGACCTAATGTAGCCAATCAGCATTGAGGGTGGTTAACTTCAATGCATTTTCATATCTACATTTTACAATAAGATAATTATTCTATTAAGATGGTTATTAGGATGTTATTAAGATGGTTTAACTTTAATCCAAAACATAAGTCATTCTTTTGAGGAACATTTTGAAAGAAAGAAAATACATGTGTTTTCCCATTTGTCATTATCTGTTTTTAGTTCCTGGTGACCGTTAGCTTTTGGGCTAGCAAAATCCCATTTTAACCAACTTTATTGCTTTCCTCAGAACATCGTTTCCGCTTTGTTCTTTAGTCCTCTTCACCTCCTTTATAGAAAAGACTCAAGAATAGTTTCCTCAGAACAAGGTATGCCTAGGTTCACATACTTTTTTTATTTCTAACAACTTCTTTGTTGTAATAAAAAGTTTTAATTATAGTATAGAACAGTGATGGAGAATTTCATAGAGCTTTCAGTGATACCAGCAGCCTGCTGCAGCACATTTACCATTGGTTTGCCATGACTGGTATAGATACCTATAATTAGGTCCTCGTGTAATTTCCTTAAAGAGCCAAATGCTCCTACACCTGACATTGTCTACAAAATTTAAGTGATTGCTTTTGGTGAGTTTAGTTTAACTGACTAATTTAGCAGAAAAATGGGAAATGATGCCAAATTGGGTAAAGGATTTTTTTGCTCCTTTGAAAAACCCTCTGTAGATTGTCTGTATGCTTTTAATTACCAAATATCCGTAGTAACCTGTCAGAGAGGTCCTGTAACACTGGCTTCAAATGAGGTGAAATTATATATAAAAGTTCCTACATTTGGTAGCTAGAAATTTGTCCTTGATTTAACTTAAAGATCAGATAGAACCTCTTTGTGGCCTGTTCTTGTCCCACCTTCCTCTGATTACCTGTTCTTCCTTTGAACTCCATTTCAAAGCCTCCCTTTGAAATCTTAGTCATTTCTGGAGGCAAAATTAGTCCGTCCTTACTCAGTGTTCTCAGAATATCATATTTACCCATCTGTACCCTATTTTATAGGGCACATCATCTAGCCATATCTGTCTTTTCCTCTGGGCTATGAGTTTCTTCAGGACAGATACTATCATTTATTTGGGGTCCCTTTTGTGTAACACTGCCTTTAAGATATACTATCTGCCCTATATATGGTAATGATTGAATAATGAACTTGGGTGTCAAGATTTCTAAAGCATTGTCATGCCTTAGCTCATTTAGATAAATGAGGTAGGACAGGATGAGGAGAAAAGAACACATAATTATCTAACAAGCTCAATGTCTGAGGGACTGAAAAATACTTAAGAATGAATCTGAAAGACCATGCTTCCTCAGAAGTATATATAATGGTATTTTTAAGGATTGAAATATTTCTTATACATAAAAACAATTTTCTAAAGAATCTTTGTAATATAAACCTTATTTATACCAGGAGCTTGCAAATAAACATATTTGATTTTTAGTTTTAAGCCTTTTCTGTAACAGATGGAGTGGCTTGTATATCTTGATGTGACTGACACACTGAGTAGCTGAACCTGTGTTACAGAGATGTCTCATACGCATCGAGGACCTGCATCCTCAGAGGTGGCTCTGAGAGGGACTAAGTGTCGGGAGGCTGGAAGCTCATGCAGGAGCAACTCCTCATTCTACAGTGAAACATGATGACAGTTTCTTAGTTTACCTGCAAATGTTGCTTCCAGAGCTGTCACTGTGTGTGTGGATTTGTGTATTATAGTTGTTTATTGATTAGTTTGGTAAATAGCCAGACACCTGCAGAAATAACCTGTCTTGGGAAATCTCACCCATGAGAAGATGCTGAACAGTGACTAAAAGTTTGGTTACAATTCTCCTTTCCAGTGCCTTGTTGATGGTGTGGTGGAGGCAACCATCAGTCTTTTCTGTGCCAGAATTATTGTCCCATATAAAAATCTGAACATGAAGCTGTGTGTACACCGTATCAGCTGTTTCATTTCCTTCACATTTCTCACTCAGCATATTCTCTCCTGCCAACATCCAGGCGCAATCAGCAACAATCACAGTGATTAAAGTGCAACCGTGGGGCTGAAAATAGCATCATCCTTCTACATAGCTCCGTGTTTGTGCTGTCAGGATGAGCACATCCTGTGGCTACTGTGAGGACAGGATCTGAGAGCGATGATTAATGTGCAGACCACAGCACCATCTTCTCAATAGTTTTATGCTGGTGCTGTTGGGACTGAGCATATCCTGCGGCTGCTATGATGACAGAATCTCAGAGGCATGATTAATATGTAGACCATGCCCACTCTTGCTCAGACCTTACAGGAAATGGATGTAGAATATATGGGAATAGGATGATTTATCACCACGTGAGAGCTGAAGGGGACAGGTGTTTGCTCCCTGCACCTTCAGAGGAGAGCATTGACCATTATGCTAGTAACAGCACTGAGATGTGCTTCCTGCCCTTCTCAGGTGAAGGAGAGAAAAACTGTTAAGTATTGCTTCTTAAAGTATAGTACTGGAAACATGTGGCATGTATTTGCAGAACATATTTCTGAACCTACTGCAGTAGAAGACCTGGACATAGGACCTAATAATCTGTGTATCTTGTAGCCCTTCAGCTGATTCTGGTGCTGGCTAAAGTTTGAGAATAACTGTAGTAAATTGTATACTAAGAGTAAAGCATTCCTAGTGCCATATTTTGGAAGTCATGGTAATATATTCTGGCTCTTTCTTAGAACTAAGGCCCAGTATTTGGAAAATATATGTGAATACATTTGTAATGAAAAAGTATCATTATTTAGAACCATAGTTGCTAGCTGCCTAAGAATGGGCATTGTGTTCAGGAGCATCTGTAATCTCAGGTTCTCTGCTGGGTTTGGGTTATGCACAGCTGGGCCTGGAATTGATTTCATAACACAGGTCTAGTGAGTGCTAAATTGCTTTAAATAATAGGAAGATTGTTTGGAATTTCCTTAGACACGGTGAGAAGTAAAGGGAAGCACGCAGCAAACAGAGGGTGGAGAGCCCGGGTAGATTATCCTGATAAGGATTCTGGCAGGGAAGACACAATCTTTTAAGGAAAGGTTACATTTTTTATTCCTCCTCTGGAAGCCTTTCTAAATATCCTGCCAAGGGCAAGAGTTGTGGAAAATTGTGCAGGAAGAAGAAGGATGGGTCCTGTGGTGATGAGCCAAGAGGTGTTCCACTTTTGGGTTTCAGAATCAAACTGCCAGGAATTAAGCAATGAATGAGAATTCAACAGAAATCCAAAAGTGAGCCAGAGCATGAAGCCTCCACAGTTTGCCAAAATATTAAGGAAAATGGTAGATTTTTCCCTAGGATGCCGAGCTAAGATTTGAGCCCAACTTTTGTGAAATGGTCAAAGCTGACATTTGGGTTCTGTTTCCATTGTCAGAGTTAGATGGATGCCTTTGTAGTGAAATTTATTACCCTGTGAATGTGGATAGTGGTTTTATATTAAAAATCTGGGTATTTTGACTTTAAAACTCTCACCGAAGAAGTGGTGTAAAAGGGCTCCACAGCAGGCTCTGTGTGGTCTCCTGGCCCTGAGGTGAGGGCGATGGCTTCGTTTTCCTTTCAGATCTGTGTTGCTTTCTTGTCATCCAACCACCCACCCTTCCATCAGCTCATCGGGCCACGGGACTGTAATGCACACCCCGCACATTTCTGTACCCACCTTCCTGCTCTCAGACTCACGTCCCTTTCTTTCTTCATGCTGTGGAGTAAGTACACCGTTCCTCTGCTTATCAGAGTCCTCGTCAAGGATGTAAAACGCTCAAACTACGATGAATCCATGCCCCACTTTATCAACTTGAGTATGAAGTAGTATGTCACATTTACCTAAAAGGATGTAGCTTTTATACCAGAAAGATGGATTTTTATACTAGCTTCAGGGCCAGGCTATTGGTCCTGTTCCAACTCTATAAAGGAGGGAAGCAAGTCATTCACATTTCAGAATCAGAGCATAAGAGTAGAAGGACCTCTGGGATGATACAATCCCTGTGTCTAACAGATCAAACACCTGATGGATAAATGAATTGTCTGAGCTGAAATGAGCGCCCTAGCAGAGCTCAGCAGCCCTGCGTTGTCTTTTCTGTCAATAACATAAAGGCATCGGACCCTTTCTCCCCCTGGAGTTTTACCTGCAAGAATCCATAGCAATGTGATCAGTGACATGAACACTATGACATTATCTCAGAGTATCAGACAGTGATTGGAGATGATAGACTTAAAAAGTGTTATTTTAATTAAATAAAATTAATTAAATAGAATTAATCAAAATAAATTATTTTAATTATAAAAACTAGAAGTTTTCTTTATGTTATGTGGTCCAGAGTATAAAGAAAATATGGTGCCTTGCAAATGAAACTTCACAAGCAGGATGACCTGTAGATGTAATTACTGTTATGCTGATTGCCTTTAAAAAATTAATTGGAAGCATGGTTACTCCATGGCTTTCCTTTTGCGTTTGTTGCGGATAGAAGTAGTTTCATGGAAAACAGCAGGCTGTCTTAAAGACTGCTCTGTGGGTAGTGCCTGCCACAGATCCAAGCAAAGGACAGAGTATGTTAGCTGCTCAATAAATGTTTCTCATGTGATTGGATGAACTCTATCTTTGAATGTGAAAGATGGAAAGATTTGATAATTTTATTGACTCTTACAGATGTAAATTATAAGCAGTCCTACCTAGAATAGTGCTTGATATTTCACAACAATGACTCATTGAGGAAAATCAAGGTTATGTAACTTGCTGTTGTTTATACAACCTTTTATATTATCAGCATATTTATGATTCTGTTTGAGATACCTCAGTGGTGTCTGAAATAAAAAGGAGGAAGTGGGAAGGGATGATAACAAGAAGCAAATGAGCGAAGATTTTCAGACCAGAGGCGAAGTGACAGTGATAGCAATGCCTCATGGGAAAGCCACATAGCTTGGACGAATGCTCAGCTCTCAAGGAAGGAACGTTTTAAGCTCTCTGTGGTAGGACATTAGATTTATAGTTTTGTACTTCAGAACTAGGGGATAAAAATAACTGGAGAGAAGATTTAGATTCGTTGTAAAGAAGACATTTCAGAAATGGCAACAGTGACCTTATAAAAGGGTGAGTCAGTGGACTGGGATATTTGGTTTGTTTTGTTTTTAGTTTTCTAAGTTTTCCTTTTTTAAAAATTGGTACATTTTAGATATACACATTCATCATCGGGAATTTGTACCTGTACATGGCGGTTCTCTTTTCTCATTCCCTTTCTCTCTCTTCCACAGCTCTTCCCCTCTGTATTTACAAAAGCTGTTTCCAATTTTTCCTTCTATTCTGTTATTTTTTCTTGTCCCTTCCTCCCTCCCCCTCCTAATTCCCTGTTTCATTTTAACACTTTCCATTTTCCAGTATCTATCATATATTTTGGTTCATATTTACACTTTTACTTTCTCACACCAGAGAAACAATGTGGCATTTAAATCTATGTCAGATTTGTTGCACTTACGAGTATGGTTTTGCTGGATGTGGAGGCACATGCCTGTAACCCCAGCACTCAGGAGGCTGAGGCAGGAGGATCATTGCGAGTTCAACACCAGCCTGGACTATAAAGTGAGCTCAAGGCCAGCCTGAACTGCACTGTGAGACCCTCCCTCAAAACACCAATATATATATATATATATATATATATATATATATATATATATATATCTGTTTTCAAGGTGCATCCATTTAGCTAGAAATGTCTCACATTTATCTTTCTTCATGGCAGAGTAGTACTCCACTGTGTAGAAAAACCTTGTCTTTTTTTTTTATCTATTTATTGGTTGACAGGCATTTGGGCTATTTCCAAGACTTCGTTATTCCAAATTCTGACACTATAAGCATGGATATGTTTTTATTGCTGTGGTATGATGCTTTTAATTCTTTTAAGAAGATAGCAAGAAGGGGTATAGCTGGGTTGAGTGGAATGTCTAATTTTCATTTTTTGAGCAATCTTCATGATGATTTCCATACTGGTTGCAGGAGTCAACACTCCCACCAACAGTGGAGAAGGGTTCCTTTTTCCCCACAGCCCCACCAGCATTTGTTATTGGCTTATTTCTTTATAATAGCCATTCTTCCTGGGGTGAGTGTGAATCTCTGTGTTGTTTTCATTTGGATCTCTTGAATGACCAGTGATTTAAACACTTTTATATATGCATTTGCCTTTTCTATTTCTTCATGTGAGAAGTGTCTATTTGTTTCAGATGCCCATTTTTGTATTGGGTCTTTAAATCTGAGGTGTCTAATAATTTTTAGTTCTTTATATATTCTGGATAATAGTCCTCTGTCTGAGGAACAGTTGGCAATTTTTTTCCCTAGCTGTGGGTTGTCTTTTCATTCTTTTGGTGCTTTATTTTGCTGTGTAAAAAGCTTTTAAAGAAAATGAGAATCAAGTTGTTGATTCTTTGTGATATTTCCTGTATAATTGGGGTTTTGTTCATAAAGCCTTGACTTTCAGCAATATCTTAAAGAGTTCTACATATTCTGTCTTCCAACAGATTGTTTCTATTTTAATATTTAGACCCTTCATCCAGTTTGATTTCTTTTTAGTGCATGGTAAAAGACACAAGTCTAGTTTTAGTTTTCAACATGTCTGGGTGGTGATCCTCCGGGAGGATCTTTCTCTGCTGCTTACCTGGTCGCCATCTTCCCAGAAGTCCACAGTAGCTTCATAGTATAATTTCAAGTCAGAAATAGTGATACCTTCTGCCTTGTCTTTGTTGCCCAAAACTGCTTTTGCTATTCTAAGTCTCTTCTGGTACCAAATGAATTTTACGGCTGTTTTCTCTAATTCTGTGAGATATGCTATTGGTATTTTGATCAGGATTGTATTAAATGTATTTAATAAATTTGGAAATATGGCCATTTTCGCTCAGTTTGGTCTTCCTACTCAAGAACACAGGGTATCTTTTTTAATATCTCTTTGATCTCCTTTTTCAGAGTACTATATATTTCAATGTGAAGGTCTTTACTCCCTTTATTAGAATGATTCCTTGGGACTTTTTTTTTGGTGCTATTATGAAATTGTTGCTCCTCTAATTTCCTTCTCAGCAAGTTTGCTATTTGTGTAAAAGAAGGCTGACTTTTGAGTATCCAGCTATGCTACTGAATTTGGTTATTAAATGTAGAAGTCTTTTGGTGGAGCTTTTGGGGTCTTCTAAGTTAGAGTATCATGTCATCCACAAATAATGATAATTTAACTTCTTCCTTTCCCATTGTTATTCCTTTACTTTCTTTCTCTTTTTTTAATTTTAAAAGTAAAAGAACAAACACACTAACAAACATACACACAGGAGCACAAGAACAGTACAAAAACCGAAGTACAGATGAGGTGGCAGGGGATCAACAATGGTTGTTGTATTACATGTTGGTAGCTTCAAAGTGTATGCCCAAAAGAATACAAATAGACATACAAGATTGATCAAACAACTAATCACTGATTGTTTCCCACATCAATATGACATGAGATGACAGTGCAACCATGTCAGCCATCCCGCACATACATACACACCTACACAGCTATCCTCCTCTTCCTCCTCTCCTTCCCTTCATCCCGATTGCTCTCTACCCTGCAGCAGTCTCCCTTCATACCTCCTGATCTATATTCTCACCTCCAGGTTCCTACACTAATGATACTATACACTGTTTGCACATGCACATCTGGTTTAATGCACTTATGAATATCATCTCTAATTGTGACCATTTGCCTATAAAAGCCCCTAGATTGTCTTTCTTTACAGCTGAATAATATTCCATTGTGTAAAAATGCCAGTTTTTTAATCCAGTCCTCTGTGGATGGACATTTGGGTTGTTTCCACGATTTAGCTATTACAAATTGTGCTGCTATAAACATGGGTGCACATATATCCCAGTGATATGCTGTTTTCAGATCTTCTGGGAAAATCCCCAGAAGCGGGATAGCTGGGTTGGGTGGGGCCTGCAGACCTAGTTTGCTGAGGAATCTCCAAACCGATCTCCACAGTGGTTTCACCAGTCTGCATTCCCACCAGCAGTGCAGCAGAGTTCCTATTTTCTCCACAGCCTCGTCAGCATTTGTTATGGGACGATTTCTTGATGCTGGCCAATGTTACTGGGGTGAGATGAAATCTCAATGTTGTTTTTATTTGCATTTCTTCAATGACTAAAGATGTAGAACATTTTCTCATATATTTATTTGCTCTTTGTATTTCTTTATCTGAGAAGTGTATATTCATCTCAGATGCCCATTTCTGGATTGGGCCTTTGAATTTGGACAGGTTCATGTCTTTTAATTCTTTGTATGTTCTAGATAGAAGGCCTTTGTCCATGGGACAGCCAGTTAGGATTTTTTCCCAATCTGTGGGTTTCCTTCTTACTCGGCTGGTGATTTCTTTAGATGTGCAAAAACTTTTCAGTAAGATGAGGTCCCAGTTATTGATTCTTTGAAGTGTTTCCCTTGCAGTTCGATTTTTGTTCAGGAACTCTCTGCCTATTCCTATGTCTTCAAGATTTTTACCTGCCTTCTCTTCCCATAGATTCAGTGTTTCTGTTTTAATATTGAGATCTGTGATCCGTTTTGACTTGAGTTTGGTGCATGGTGATAGACTTGGGTCTATTTTCAGTCTTCAGCAAGTGGCGAGCCAGTTTTTCCAGCACCATTTATTGAAGAGGCTTAATTTCTTTCTCTTGTCTAATTGCTCTGCTTAATGTTTCCAAAACTATATTGAATAAGAGCGATGGTAGTGGATCCTTGTCTATTTCTCAGTTTAGAGCGAAAGCTTCCAGCTGCTGTCCGTTTAGTATGATGTCTAATTTGTGTTTAATTTCTTCTTTAATTTCATCTGTGACCCATTGGTTGTTTAGGAGGGTGTTATTTAATTTCCATGTGTTTATGTAGTTTTTTTTTCCATGTATTTCCAATTTCATTGCACTATTGTCTGATAATATGCGTGAGATAATTTCAACTCCTTTACATTTACTTACGTATGTTCTTTGAGCGAGTATGTGGTCTATTTTGGAGGCTGTCTTATGTGCAGCTGAGAAAAATGTGCATTCTGTTGTGAGGGGGAGCACTCTGTAGACATCTACTAAGTATAATTTTTCAAACGTTTGGTTCAGTTCTAATATTTCTTTGCTTTTTTTTGTAATAGTGATGTGTTGAAATCCCCTGTTAATGCATATTAGTGCTTATTTAATTTTTTATGTGTGTTAATATTGGTTTTATACCATTGGATATGCTGGTATTTGGTCATATATATTTATAATTTTTATCTTTACCTTAGATTATCTTCTTTGTCCTTTTTTTATCTCACTTAATCAGTCTGGAGTTGAAATCCACGTTTCTTGCAGACAGCCTCGCTATGCTTTCTTTTTCCTCATCCAGGAACATGGAGTATTGTTTTCTGTCCTTTGAATTTCAGTCTGTGCACTTCTTTTTGAATTAAATGCATTGCTTGTATGCAGCATATTGTTGCATCTTGCTTCTTTTTAAATTTTTTTTTTTTTTATTTTAAAGACAAAAGAATGGAGACTTACAAACCAGAACAAGCCATAAACAATATCGAAAATACAAAATTATACAGAACATAGCAGGGAATTAGCACTGGGTGCTGTATTACATAATGTCATCTTCACACTAGTTAACACACAAACATTAAAGGAAATACCCAATTATAGAGAAGATAGTAGGGAATCAGCACTGGATATTGCATAACATAAAGTTATCTTCACTTCTGTTAATACAAAAACGATTGAGGAAATACAAATTATAGAGAACATAGAAGGGAATTAGCTCTGGATGCTGTCCCACATAATGTTACCTTCGCATGTTACTCAGTTACACAGATGATGGCCCATTTGATCATTCAATTTTCTCCTCCCTCATCTCCATTGCCCTACCACTCAATCAGTCATCTTCTCTGTGATAATAACTGTATTCCTGGGTTTACCTATACCCCTGGACTCTCGCCTTGGGAAGAGATATAGCTACCTTAGACCATACTATAGCACACATGGGTGTATACAAACTGCCAAGGTCAGAGGTGGAAAAGCACCCATGCTCACAGCGGACCGCCCCGCTCCACCCTGTCTCTGTGCTATGGGTGGGGGTGGGTCCAGTCTGTGGGGCACCCTCGGGGGCCCACAGCAGAGCAGCCGCGGGGCCCTCATCAGAGCGGCTGTGGGGCCCACAGCGGGGCAGCCATGGGGCACGCACCCCCGTCAGGGTGCCCTTGGTGACCTGTTCGGCTCTGTCCCATTGCCTCGATGCCAGAGGCCCTTTCTTCTCCTCCTCCCTCCTCCTGATCTCCAGTATTACCATTCCCCACCCCTTGCAGCTGGGCATTGGACAAATTTACGATGCTTGGTATAAGGGCTTGAAATCTCCCTGGCCCATTCTCACTATGTTAGTTGAGGGTATCAACTGAGTTTAAAGATCAGTTCTAGAATAGAGTTGGAAGATTTTCTCGGGTCTGCTGTATAGAGTATGTTGTTGTTTTTCAGACTCCCGGTCTGCTGCTTTTCATCTAATTTGCTGCTGTGGGTTCATGCAAGGTTCATATGTGCAAGCTGTAAGGAGACCCTCTTGGTGCTCACATTAATAGTTTGGGGTGAGTCCTGAAGACCATGGATTCATCCCATTATTGCCGGGAACAGGCGGTGCTTGCTCAAGCCGCTGAGAGTCAAGGTGCTCCCAGAGAGAGTTCAGGGCAGGACCTGAGTTCCGGCAACCCAGCTCATGCTTCCTGCCTGATGTTGGAGTGAGAAGGGCATGGAGCCATGCTATCCACCTCCATCTGCATCTCCCTCCCGTTGCGGTGCTGGAGCCCCCATCCGCTCCTCAGCCGGATCCCTGGGAGCTGCCGCTCACCGCTGAGGTTCCCTGCTGCTCTCGCCAGTAGCCGCTCACCCAGCAGAGAGGCAGGGGTCCACCGCATCGAGGCAGGTGCAGAGCCGCTTGTGGTGGGCTGTGTACTAGTTGCATTGATTCTTTCCAGGTCCTGATTCGGAAGGTTGCCGCAGGGTGGGGACTCTGTCCCAGTGACTGTCACAACCTCTCATTCTCACACTGGGTTCCACAGCTGCTCCTGACTGCCATTGCCTCCTTTCCTGGCTGCGCCCTCCTCTCTCCAGCCCTGGACCAGCTCTTGGAACTTTGCTCCCCCTGGCCGAGTCGGGAGGCTTGCACAAGCGTGGGCCTCTGAAGCTGAAGCTGTGAATGCCGGAATGAGGGTGCGGGCCAAGGGTGTGCTTGGAGTGGTGACTTCCTCCTTCTTCTCTCCCCCTGACTGTGCCAAGGGGATCTCTGATCCTTTCCTCCAGCAGAGGTTTTGCTTAGTCTTCCGAGGGCTTCAGTTCCCATTTCAGATCCTTCCTAAGTTCAGGTTACCCTCCTCTTTCCCTTCTGTCCTTCACATGTTGCTATATTCCTATATTCCTTTGTCTGAGTGGCATTCCTCCGGGAGGTTCTCTGTCTGCTGCCTACCCGGTCGCCATCTTGTCGTCCTCTAATAAAATTTACTTAGTTATTTGTTACTTTCTAGTGAATTGACCATTACATTTCTAAAGTTCTGAAATGGCCAACAGACCATAGAAAGATACCACTTTAGGCTCCTGCTTGAAACCAACAGCTACAGAAAATTGCTGGCCTTGATTCAGGGCCACGCATCTTGCTTCTTGATCCATTCTGACAGTCCTGTTTCTTTCTATTGGTCAATTGAGCCTATTTACATTGATGTTTGCAACTGATATGTATTGATTCATCATTGTCATGTTATCTTCATGTTGATTCTCTTTTTTCCCCCCTCTGTTTAACTACTTGTCTTCCCAAGTGGATTCATTCTGTTGATGTTTATGGATTTTGTAGTCCTCATTTACTCCTTCTAGAATGTTCTTCAGAGTGTTTCGGTGTGCTGATTTTGTGGTATCCAATTTCTTCAAGTGTTCATTTTTCATGGAATCATCTTATTTCTCAATGGACTTTGAAAGATAGTTTTGCAGACTATATCAATCCGGTTTGGAGATTGTTTTCTTTTAGGGCTTGAAATACTTTGCTCCAAGCTCACATTAGACTTGAGGCTTTGGGTTAAGAAGTCTCCTCTGATTCTGATGGGCTTTTCTTTATCCGTGATTTGTTTCTTTTCTCTCATAGCTTTGAATATTCTGTTCTTGTGTTGGATCTCTGGAATCTTGACTATTATACCTTTCTGTAGTTGTTTTTGATCATGGCTACACTGAGTTCTGTGTGCCTCAGTTACTGTATGTCAAATTCTTTTCTCATGCTTGAGAAGTTTTCTGCCATATCTAGGAACAAGTTTTTTATGTTGTTTGCTCTGTCTCCTGCTTTATTAGTGACTCAGGTCAATCATATTATGCATCATGTAGCAGCTGTTGAATTGAATTTTTTGTGGTCCCTTTGTATATTTAAGGAAACTTCTTTTTCATGATCACTAACCACAGTCCTGTCTTCTATATCTGATACTATGTATTCACATTTGCTCATTCTGTTTTGTATAGTTTGAATGGAATTTTTCATCTCGTAGATATCTGTTTGAATGTTTCATGCATTCCATGATTTTCCAGTTCGGCATTCATTTTTTCCATCATTTTCCTAAGCTTCTGTATTTTTATCTGTATATGCTCTAAAATCACTAACCATATCTTTCATTAGGTTCACCATTTCTTTAGGTATCTGAGAAATTATTTCTGAATTGATATTTTTCTAGAGCCACATTGATCTGCTTAGTTACTTCCACTGTTAACTACTTCAGAAAGTCTAGATGGGTGATCTTTGAATTGTTCCACCCCATTACCCCCTGGTTTTGCTGTTGTTGAGCTGGAAGTCTGGGGTTGCATCTTTCTTAAGTGTCTTTTTCTTTTCTTTTCTTTTTTTTTAGTTTAATTCCTGTGTTCATACTTGTGAATTGCTTATGGCAAGTAGCTGTACTACTAGTATTTAGAATATTTAGGAAATAATTACTTCTTAGAGATATCTTCCAGGTATAGCTGGCTATTGGATTCTGAGTCTGATGCAAGATGCTACATCTGCAATTTATTGAGAATGGGAAGTGCTGCCTATTTGGCCTACGCCCTGGGTCTTTGTCACAGGCCTATGGCATTGTTTAGGATGCTTAGGCAATCTCAGTCTTGGTATACAAGGAAGAACAACTGATTATAACAGTTATGTCACTTTGGTTAAAACAATGACAATAGCCTCAAACACAGTCTAGAAAATGAAAAACTATGGTAAATGTTTGCCACCTTTAACTGTGTGATTAACATAATCATATTATATAACAAAATCTAAAACAAACTAGAAAATTGTGCAAAGTAAAAATACGCCCTCAAAATGACAATTTTTACCCCCAGGTGAGAAAATTTAAAAGTGGTTGGGGAAAATAGAGAAATAGAGAAAGAGAAAGAGATTAGAAGCAAGGCTGGAGGACAAAGGAAGATTATGCAAATCTTGGGAAACTGGTGAAGAAGACAGGAAGGAAAGAGATGAAGAAATAAAAAGAATGGTGTAGGATGACAACAACAAAAACTACAAACAGTGTTCACAGTCTTATAAAACTTAGAATAAAAAGTCAAGGAAAAAAAAAACAAAAGAAAAAACAGAAACAACAACAACAAAAAAAACCAGGAAAAGAAAAGAGCAACAAAAGGTCCCCTTCACAGCGCATCTCTGCTGTCAAAACAGTGCTCAGATCTGTCCTAATAAATCCTAGCAAGCCAGCTATAGATTCACAGCAGGGCGGTGGATAACCCCAGCAAGCCTGCACCTTTAGTTCTGCTGAAGTTCAGGCTGGTTTCTGGCTGTGAGGCTGGAACCCGATTTATTCAGCCTGCAACACTCCATGTGTCTCCTGCTGGCGTACACTTGGCTTCTTGCCGGCATGGCCTCAGCTTCTTTACCTCCTGAGGATTGAAAATCATTTTCTCATCACCCTGACACTGGGAGGCACTAGATAGAGTCAACCCGCACCTGCTCTGAGGTACAGGCTCAGTTGGCCCCTCTCCTGGGGGACACCTGAACCCCAATAACTGCTGGTCACAGCGGTTCCTTGTGTCCACTGCTCCATTCCCCTGGTGCATTTCTCTGTGGAGGGCTCTAGGGTCACGGTGTTCACTGTGTGCCTGCAGGTTTGAGCTGCCCCTCCCACACAGTGAGTCAGGGCTTAGCTAGGAAGCATTTCTTGCCACCTCCTTCTGCATTGAGGTCTCTCACTGTCTTTCCTCTCCCTGTAGGCTTCAATTCTTGCTTCAGAACCTTGCTTACTCCTGAGGACCCACCTCTCTCTTTCTTTGCTTCCTCACATTGCTATATTCCAGCATCTGGACCCCATCAGAGGCTATTTCTCTGCTGTTCACCATTCCCTCAGGCTGTTAAACAGAGACCAACCACATGCCATGAATGGTATTGATAGGATTCCAGTGTGGTGCAGGAGACTGAAATGGAATAACTTCTACAGTGTGTTTCAACACTGAGATTGCACATTTCCATTTTTTGAATTTGAGTTTATTTTTACTGGTATAGTATATAAAACATAAAAATTGTACATTTTATGGGCTTGCTTGATGTGTCAATTTATGTATACATTATGTCCTGTTTAAATTAGTTTAAATATATCCATCTCCTCCAGGATTTATCGTTTCTTTTTGGCAAAAGTCTTTAAATGCTTTCTTCTAGTGTTTTGAAATGCACAGCAAATTATAGACATCTACAGTCACCCTTTACCAGAACTTCTTATTTTGTCATTTCATACCCTTGCTAGCCCTCTCTCCCTTCCTCCTTCCTTTCTGCTTTCACCACCTGACAGCCACATTCCACTCTCAACTCCTGTGAGATCAACTCTTTTAGATTCCACATCCGAGTGAGATCATGCAGTCCTTGTATTTCTGTTCCTGGTTTACTTCACTTAATGTAATGATCTCCAGTCCTATCCCTGTGCTCAACAATGACAAAATTTCATTCTTTTTCGTGGGTGAAGAGTATTCCATTGAATATATGTACCATTTTTTCCTTATCCACTTGTAAGTTGGTGGACACTTGGGTTGTTTCCATTTCGTGACTGTCATGAATCATTTGTAGTCAACATGAGAGCGCAGGTATAAATATCCTGTGCAGCAGGATTGCTGGCCATATGGTGGTGCTATTTTTAAGTTTTTGAGGAGCCTCTGTACTGTTTTCCATAATGGGTTGTATTATGTACATTCCCACCAGCAGTGTATAGATGTCCCTGTTTTTCCATATCCTTGTAAGCACTTGGCATCTTTAGTCTTTTTGATAATAGCCATTCTTACTGGGTGAAGTAATGTTTTTGTGGCTTAATACTAAGATTTGAAAAGCAGGGAGAAGAATTAGCTAGTTTGAGTTTTTTCCAGTGCAGGCTCACTCAGGGAGAGTGAGCCTGGCCACATCTTGCTCTAGCACAGATTCCTAAACCAAGAGTGGTATACAAATACCTTCCTGCCTTGAATGGATTTTTTAAAACGACATAAATTAATGAATATTCTCATTGTCACATTGTTAAAGTGTATTTGTATTTAGTGCTTATTTTACGTTTCCTGCACATTAGGTGCTCTGTTTGGTGGAGATTACACTCAGCGTTCTGATTTGTTTTAATGAAATGCATATTGTGTTCTTTAGGAACTTCTTACCCAAACAAAAAGACTAACATTCAAAAATAGAATTTAAAAATATTTGAAAAATTAAATTTATATCTCATTTCCTTACTCAGAGGATTTAAAGTAGTTTCTGTTGGTGATAAAAATCACATATTGTAAGATAGTTATTCTGTTGAATTATAAATTCTTAGAATTCAGTGTGAACTTTGTGAGCCTTTACTCATGCTGATGAGAAGATTGTCATCACAACATTTTATAATTTACTTTTTAACATTGTGGAAACTGAATCAATAGTCTGTAATAACCCTGGTGATTTCCTTACTCTTCAAAGACAATTCAGTTAGCTTGGATTAATTTTGCTAGAAAATCCTCTAGCACTCAATTTTTAATAGAAATTAATGAGGATTTTATTCTGAAATCTGCATTCTGTTTTACAGAAGAAAGCAGATTTCAGAATAAAATCCTCATTAATTTACAGTACCCAGTACTGTATGTGCCTGGTACCTCTGCTGTTGCACAGGCACCTTCAGGAGAGCAGTATGAGAGGCCGTCTCCTACGCTGCTTGTCATTGTGCCGTTCTATGGGGGTGAATAGGTATCGTGACCATATTGAGAGGGGCAGTGGGGTTTCCAGGAGAGAAAAAGGTTCCAACAGTGACCCTGACTGAGCACACTCACTGTATACCGAATGCTCAGTCTGCACACTGCTGGGGTATATAACATCTTGTCTGCATAATCCTGGTACAGAAATTAAAGTTCTGGGAAGCTGATTACAGTGCCTCACTTAATTACCAGTAGAAGTGAGATTTGGATCTAGGTTCTCTGATTTTATCGCCCAATGACTATTTTCTGTTGTGGGCCTCTGCTAGGCTAAGTCCAAGATTAGGAGTTCTTGCTCCAAACACAGAACAAGTACAGGTGTTGGTCACTGTCATCATCATCTTCACCGCTGCTGTGGTGCCTGTGCAGACATGAGAAGAACACAACAGGTGCACAAGGCTGGTTTTCTCCCTGCCCATAGAGTTTACTGTTTTGTACCTTTTAGAAGCTGACTATACCAAAAAGCTTTTTAAAAAGAAAATCAGAAAAGTGAATGAAATATTAGTCTCTTTTGTAACCATCTAAAGATCATGAAAGGAGACAGCATTGTATGTGTATTTTGTTCCATATGAAGATGTCTAAAGCTAATATAACAGTATAAGATGGTGATGGTGATGGTGATGATGGTGATGGTGGTGATGGTGACGGTGGTGATGGTGGTGATGGTGGTGATGATAGTGATGGTGATGGTGATGGTGATGGTGATGGTGA
>PVLD010021323.1:0-24258 GCA_004027595.1 Dinomys branickii | reverse complement strand
TGGGCTACAGATGGATCTTGGTCTTTCATTCAGGGTTCCTGTTTATTCTTTTTATAAACTACAATCTTCTTTTCCCCTTTTAAAGAATTCTCTAATTTCTACATGGAATTACGTTTCCCGTTAAATAAGTATTACAGGATTCTTAATCGGCCATTGGGAGAATTCTTCCCTTGAAGAGCAGAAACTCAAAATAGAATTCTAGCTGGGCATGGTGCTGCACACCTGTAACCCCAGCACTTGAGAAGCTGAGGCAGGAGGATTGCTATGAGTTTGAAGCCAGCCTGGGCGACACAGTGAGTTCAAGGACAGCCTGAACTACAGAGTGAGACCCTGTCTCAAAAAAACAAAGCAAAAACACGTCAAAACACCTCTCTTCCCAAGAAACATGCATAGAATTAAAAAAGGAAAAGAACCCAGGTGAGAATCCTGGGGAATACTAACATCTAAGGGGAACTTAAGAAAAAGAAAGCACCGAACTGTTCAAGAGGCCGCAGGAAGTTTCAAACAGGTGGGGGTAGTCAACGACAGGCAAAAGCCACACAGAAGTACAGACAGTGGTATAAGGCAAGGTGAAGAAGCTTGAATGTACACGCAAATTAGGGAGAATTCATTAATTAAAACAGAACTTTCCTTTGGGGGAGTGAGAAATAAGGGAGGTTAGGATCAAATAATGTAGGTCTTTGAATTTAGATAGCAGATAATATTGAACAAATGTGCTGCTTAAAAAACACTACTAACAAAAGATATAATTTAATTTTCATAATAATTCCATGGAGATTATTAAGTAACTCATACACAGTAAGTATTCATTAAATAAATTGAATAAATAAATTCTAATACTACTCCTTTTTTATTTACGCTTATTTACACTTTCAGTTTTTCACACCAGAGAAACAATGTGGTATTTACATGTGTGTCTGATTTATTTCACTTAAGGGTATGGTCTCAGCATGCATCCACTTAGTTCACATGTCTCGAGCTTATGGTACCAGTCCTTTTTTTAGATGTGAGGAAGTTTCCTCTGATGCCTTCAACCTAGCTGCTTGGGATTAATAGACTCTACAAAATTTAAGTGAGTGGGGACAGGGCTGGGGGATGAGAAAGTGCAGAAAAGACACTAGGCTGTCAAATCTTAAGAGTTCTATTTTGAAGACTCCATTTCATACATCTATAGCTCAAAAATAAACGGTTTAGCTCTTTCAGGCCAAGAACTTAAATAAATTTTGATTCCACTTTTAGAATTTACAATTTGATATCTCTTTTTATATTGGAAAATACTCAACTAATGAAATTTAATTCATGTGTAATATATTTTCCTTTGATTCAAAGGGGTTTTTAGGGTAATACTTGTCAACAGCTGAGAACTATCCTTACTTTGTCTTCTATTTACTTTTGGGTGGCTGTTTTCCTGTCATTGTTGTTCACCTGAAAGTGTCTGGACTTGTCTGATAAAGTAGTAACAAATGCACAGTGTCTATAAATGAAAGTAGCAGCAGCAGCTGTCCGTTTCAGGTGTACGGGATTCGGTCTGGATTCTCCATGTGCATCTATATGGTTTCTGAGGTCTGTGCAGAGAGACCAGGACCCAAATGATCACTGTTTTCCTACAGGAACCCCAAAACTCAAGGACTTCTCTAATATTTCTTCACTGTCTAAATGACTTTATATACAACACTATGTTAAAAATATTTAATGAATTGAAACGAGAAAGTTCTGAATTTTGAATTGAATGTTCAAAACTTCCTGACATCAGCTGTGGCATGGGTAGAGGGAAATTTGAAGACTCTGCAGAGACTAGGGTCTACGGACGCTGGAGGAGCTGTGGAGACCGGACACAACATACAAAGGCTCTAGAAAAAAAAGGGCCCTGGGCAAGCTTGTTAAGAGGAGCACCAGAAGGTGGGCCCTAAAGGACAAGAGCAGAGCATTTATTTCATATTTAATCATTATGTAAATTATGTAAAAGTGAGTTTAGAGATAACAGAAATGCTTATGCTGTGGTACTGCTTTTTTTATTTTTTGTCTCTTTGAGACAGGGTCTCACTGTGCAGTTCAGGTTGGCCTTGAGCTCACTTTGTAGCCCAGGCTGGCCTCAAACTTGCAACAATCCTCCTGCCTCAGCCTCCCAAATGCTGGGATTACAGGTGTGCACCACATCAGCCTACTCCTTTTTTTTAGATGTGAAGAAATTTCCTGTAATACCTTCCTCTAAGCATAAATAGTATATATTTGTACTTATATAGATAGGTGTTCTTAAACATGTGTATGAGAGAAAGCATTTAAAGTAACGAACCTGCTTGGAAACAAAATATCTGTGTTGAGAATTAGGGAGGAAGACAGGGGTGAAAATTACACAGTAATTACAAAATAATTCAAGTTTAAAAGTTCTTTCCTTTTCAAAGTTTGACAGCAATTTCCTTAGAATGTTTATATATGAACAATTTAAAAATTTTTAGAAAACATTCTGAGACAATACCTAACCGATGTAGGGAGGCATACTTTACTCATGAAATTGTACAGTATGTATAGACAGAACTACCTACCTAAATAATTCTAATGTGTTATTTTTCCAGCGAATTATAACCATTTCCAAAACAAAAGCCCTTATAGTATGCTTTAGTTTTCTGATGACTTAGAAAGTCTTTCAAGAAAATTTCTCATGTGCATTTTTCACATTTAATTCTAAAACTGTTAACAAATAGTTTTCACAATAATTATAGAAAGCTCTTAAAATTTCACTTTGTTTTATAATTTAACTGAATATAAGACATAAAGAATATTTTAAAAAGCCCAGTTGGCAAGAATATTTTAATTTCTGGGCCAATGAAGACACTTACCTCCAAAAGAAGAGGTCCCAAGGATTCTTTTTCTATCACTCCTTGACTACTTGATGAGATATCTGATTTCTGTACATCATCATCAGTTGTTGATTTCTCTGTAATAAAGAAACTTTAAAAGTCACACATCAAAAAAGAATGGGCCAGGAAGATGCCTCAGTGGCACATTGCCTGCCTGGCAAGTTTAAGGTCTTGAGTTTGATCCTCAGTACCAAAAAAAAAAAAGTTAAAAAAGAGCTCATTTCTATAAATGAATTTTTTGAAGACATAGATTCATGGGTTTTGTGGTTTTTTGTTTTTGTTTTTTTGTGCTGGGAATTGAACCCAGGGCCAGTGCACTAGTTACATCCCTTTTGAGACACTGTTTCATTGTGTAGCACAGGTTGGCATTGAACTTACTATGTAGCCCAGGCTAGTCTTGGACTTGTGATCGTCTTGCCTCAGCCTCCTGAATACTGAATGGACATCTCATAACCCACCCTTTTGTTATTTTTATTTTGAGACAGGATCTTGCCAAGTTGCTAATTTGCCTAGGCGAGGATCAAACTTACAATCTTCCTGCCACTATGCACAGCTAGATTTTTGTTTTTTAAATGAGTTCTAAAAGGAAACCCATCAATTTCATGTAGATTAAATTACTATATGTAAAACCAAAACTTTTAAAATTTTAGGGAAAACTTAAAACAAGCATAGTTATGTGATTAGTTTCTGGCCTACGGGACATGAACAGAGGCAACGTGTAATATCTAGGTCTTGTCTGTGAAAGGGAGGAGCCACAGCGTCCCGTCTTTTCTGTCCCCTCTTGTCAGCTGGGACTTGGCCGGGTGAGCCTTCCTGAGCAGCCCAGGCAATGGCAATACCCTCTGGGAGGTGCGGCACACGGGCGGAAGGAGCCTGAGCCCCTGGCACTGACCTGACTGCCTTGTGAGAGCCACTGCATTTCGGATGCCTTGCTGCACTGGTCTGGCACTCTGGTTACCCCAGACTTCTTAGGAACATAACTATTTCCTGAGGCCTGCTCATGCTTTGCCCTCAGTACACATGTCTATTGTCACACTATCATGCGAGTATTTAACTTACTTATATCGCCCGCTACACATATATTTCCCCTCTTGTCATCCTCTCCATATACACAGCTAAAACAACCTTTACAGCAATCCACAATTAATAAATGAGCCAATGTGTGCTGTCGCTTACATTTCTTTTCTAATGTTTTATCTGTAGTTTATCTCAAAACTCTCCTGATTTTAAAAACTCCTGGAACACTAGCTACATCCTCAACCCTTTATTTTTTAGACAGGGTCTTGCTAAGTTGTCTAGACTGGCCTAAAACTGGTGATCTTCCTGCCTCAGCCTTCTAAATACCTGACGTTACAGGCAAGTCCAATCACACTCTGAGGAATTTATTTCAAATAATTTTACCTATCAGATGTAAAAAGTACTGTGGAGAAAATAAATCAAGAAAGCTATAAAGGGATATGTCAATTTTCCCTTTTTAAAAAGACTTTAAACAGGGTAATTAGGAACAATTTTACTGAGAAGACATTTGCGTAAAGACATAAAAGGGGCAAGAAACCTTGCCTGGTGAATGGATATCTAGGGAACAGCACTACAGACAGAGGGAACAGTGAGTGTAAATACCCGAGTCAGAGTGTTAGGGAACAGAGGACAAGGAGGAAAGTGGAGAAGTAAGGGAAGGAAGTAAAGGGTTTTCCCAGATACCCTGTTTCAAAAGTTATTATTTTTGGGCTGCAGATACAGCTCAGTGGAATAAGCGCCTGCCTGGCAAATGCAAGGTCCTCAGTTGGATCCCTGGTACTGCAAAAAAAAAAGGTTGTTATTTTCATGGAAAAAATATCTTCCTTATGTCTCTGATGGACAATTTGATGTTAAAGTTTTTTGTTCTCCGCATTGTCTCTGCTTTCTCTGAGACTCCTTTTCTGTTTGCATGGTTTGCTCTCTTTCATACAATAGAATTCCTAAAAATATCCGGGGTTTTGATACTGACAGAGAGGCACTAAAATGCTGCCTGGCAACAGTATGAGTAGTGGAAGTAGGATAAGTAGCGCCCTTTTTCCTTTGAGGATCATCCTACATGCCTTCTCCTGTGGGCAGCTCCAGTTTCCGCAGAGAAATCCTGCCATCTTTAGTTTTGGGTATATCAGGTAGGTTCCTGGTGTTTGCTGGCCTCCAGTTTGATTTCTCCTACCTGCTAATCAAGTAGTCCCTAGACTATGTTTCCTAGATTCTAAAATCTTCACATTGTATAACTTTAACCATTTTAAGTGTATTTGCCCAGTCTTTTCATAAGGTTCTTCTGCATCTGTTCCTCCCATTGGTTATATGATATGCTACCACTCATCTATATTATTTCCTCCTGTTTTGTACTGTTTTGGTGTAAAATCTCTTTCAGAAGCATTTTTCTGTGGCACTTCCATGGGGTAGGTGTTGAGAGTGTCCTTCAAAGTGCTTTGTCTTTGTTCTGGTAGGAAACCCAGGAGTTCGGTGGTTTGGGGCTCCCAGTAAGTATGGGTGGTATAAATATAAATCTTAAAAATATATCAGGGATTTTTCAGAGGAAACTATTTCCCCCACCCAGACTCTAGGTAGAGGCAAGCTTCCCCCAGCAGGCAGAAATAGCTTCCCTTCATGCGGTTACCAATCTTCAACTTTATCCTGGGAGTCAGGTCCTACTCTACTGTTTGTGTTCCTCCGTCCCCTGTTGTTATAGACAGCTGAGTTAGACAGAAATATTACAGGCAGTCAGACAGGGCCAGCCCTCGAAGGCGAGGACATGAAAGACAAGATACCTGTGGGCCAGATCTCCACTAAAGGGCTGAACAAATGCACCCACACACCTCCCTAGGCGTAAACGTCAGGGACTGATATTCTAAGTAAGTGACAACCACCTTGCAAAAGCCAGGAAGTCACTAGCCCCGCCCCCCACAGGAAAAGGAAAAGCGCCCCCCCCCTTCATGACCGCTTGCTAGGTGACTCGCTTCCCCATCTGATCCCAGTTTACTCAATTTTACGTGAACAATTATACATGTAGTCTTATTGGCTGACCATAGTTTTGTCCCACCTCACGCCCACCTTGTAATTTCCCATTTCCCCCTATATTGGACCCTCCTCACCTCAGGGTTTTGCTGTACAAAGTCCCCGGGAAGGGCAAGGGCCTTGGCAACCCACTCGGGCCCCCTCTGTCTCTGTCTTGGACAGCAGCTTTCTTTCCCTCAATAAATATATTCTGCTCCTAACCGCCATTGTTCCTAAAATTCATTCTTCGATTTTAAGAGAACATGAACTCACCCCAGATATCATTCAGGTTGGGAGTTTTTATTTTCCTGTCTCACTATGACACAGGCCCATAACCTCCCAAGGCAACAAGTTATCAAGTTAGTTTAGTAACCCACTTTGTTATAATAAGGCTCTTAGCCTCAATAAAATAAACACCATCTAAATAAAAATATTTCTTTAATAAAATTATAAGGAGTTAATATAATTCCTTCATAATAAGAGTAGGGTCACACATAAGTATCTTAATAACAAGAACACAGCCATTTTTTACCTTGTTCCATTCTCTTCATTAGCTGTATCTGATCGACTGTTTTCTTCAAAATCTTGCATTTGTCTGGTTTTACACTCAAGCTGTCAATGTCACTGATGTTGGCAGACAGTAACTCAGCTAGCTCTTCTAAGTATTTATTTTCTTGTTCCCTGCGCCTCTTTTCAGTGCTGTTACACAAAGACAATTCACTTAGTGTACATTACATCACCTTATTTCCTTCTCTGCTCAAGTATTTAACGCTTCTATGTTTAGAGAAATCTTTATTTTAATTGACAATCTAAAAGCAGACTTAAAAACAAATTAAATTCACATCTAAAGAACAGACACTACAAAATACCAAAGTGCAGAAAACAGTCCTGGTGGAAATACATCAAGTGAACAACTGCTGGAACAGATATGATGTATATACCTTGAATATATTCAAATAGCAAATGATTACTAGATACCAAAAGGAACCAGATAGTAAACCTAGCAGTTGTACTTAGAACTACTTGACATTCTAATAACTCCTTGAAATAGAAAAACATTCATCTATTTTCAAATAACTTTGTTACAAATTAAGCAGACTATGCTAGAGTTCAAATGAGTTATAATTATAAATTCTTGATTCCTATTGTGATTAGATCATTAGTTAGTTCTCATAAAAATACCTGTTCAAAAATTACATTTTAAAAAGGTAATGAAAGGGAGACCAGGGATTTAGTTCAGTGGCACAGCACTTGCCCAGCAAACATGAGGTCCTGCATTCAATTCTCAGTACCCCCAAAAAAGGAATGCAAGGCAAAGGTATATAGAAAAATGTGTTTAGTATACAGCTTTGTAAAAAAAAGAAAAACTAAAACTTTCATCAACAAACAATATAAAAATTTACCTTAAAGTTATAAAGAAGAATAACAGTTAGCACTTTAAAAAAATCATACTGAATGTACTGAAATATTATCGTTCTTTTTCCTGTCTAGTCTTTACCCCTCATTTATTAGGCAAGTCATCAGGAAATGTGCTTTATATAGCACTTATAAAAACTAAAGTGATTACTCTGAAAGACAGATCACAACTAGCTCTTTGTTTTATAAGCAGCACTCAAAATCATTTGGCTACATACAAAGGCAGTACAAAAAAGAGGTAAGAAGAGGGAAGTATCAGTTGCTGAAAGCTCATAATTGGCATAATTAAAATACCATTTACTTCTCTTAGTACTAATTTTTAAAAAGACTTTAAAAGTAATAGCATTTACATAATAACAGTACGTTGAAAGGAATCACATCAACTACTTACCTACATAATAAAGAATACTTCAAAATGATAAATATCCCCAAACAAAATCAAATTTCAACAGTATAATGATCATGTACTCTGCCTTTAAAGATCTTTCACTATTGAAGAATTATTCCCATTTTGGTTAGTAAGATGGTATCTTACAACTTTCACAGCACAAGTATGAGCCGAGGTGTTGAAAGAAGGTATAAATTAGATGAAGCCTGTACATTCTCACCGCATCTTAGCCCCACATCTGACAGTGTCTGAGCACATATGATTTTATCTTAGAGAACCTAAGTGATACAAAATGTATTTAGTAGATTCTGCCTGAATCTATGGCTCTAAATTCCAAAAGAATATTGATTCACTTGGTGGAACACCTAAATATATTTTTGCCAACAAGTTTTGTGTGGTGCTGAAACGCTTGAAACTACTGTAGAATAAACAAGTGTCTCACTGTAAAGAGGAGACAGGGGGATCAGAAAGCTACAAGTAGTGAAATGGAGAGGTGTTTATAAAATGGCTTGCGCTTGAGAACTGGAAAAAATCACCATGAAATGAAGTAGCTAACAAGCATGTAGAGGAAATGACAGCAGATATATTGAAAATGTCAAAACTAAAAGAGAGGGCTGGGGATGTAGCTCAGCAGCACAGTACCTGCCTGGCAAGCACAAGATCCCAAGTTTGATTCCTGGTACTAAAAAACCCCCAAAACACAAAGAAACACAAAATATTAAAGGAGAGGTGGAGATGACAAAAAAAGTCTACCTTAAAAAGCTTCCTTTATTTCCTTAGCCTAGCTACACTTCTCCATTTACTAAACCCCGTATTACCATTTATATGGCAAATATGCTTATTGACAAGTTTGCTGAGCCACGTTCTCATGGGAATATAGTCATCCCTCACTGTGGACATCACAGCTAAGAATCCTCAAAATCTTTACATAAAATGGCATACATTTGCATATTACCTGAGGAAATCCTTCCCTGTACTTTAGATTGCTTACAATACTTAATGCAATATAAATGGTATGTGAATAGTTAAGGGTACAGTTAGTAACAATATTCATAGCTATGTAATGAAATGTGTAAACTTAATGGCAGGGACATTGGTGTCCTCAAAGAAAAAACCAGCTTTTCCAAAGATATAAAGTGAGAATGAAACCATCAAGTTAAAGGCCATATTAAGCACATTAATATGGCTAACCTACAGAAGAAACAAGGGTAAGAGATGAGGTCTGAATCATTATATTATAGCTGGTGTCCATATGTATGTTCCCCCTTAAAGCCTATGTGGTCACAGCCAGGGCTTTTTCAGAGATGGTTAGATCTAGAGTATGTGATGCTAGGGTGAAGGATATATGACTACTAAATTAGTCCGCTGACTGGTTTGGCACAGTTCTGGGTAGCATTAAGGGTGCCCCATTCTGGGGGTGAGTGGTCCCCACCTTAGGGGGAGGTAGCCTGGAAAAGACATAAGGGACAAGAAGAGGGTCGCTGTTAGTTGCTTGTCACTTGCTTGCTGCTTGCTGCCTTCTCCTCAAGGGCCCTCTGCCAGCTACCCTGCCTTGGAGCCAGCCAACTATGAACTGAAACCTCTACAAACTGTGGACTAAGTAAACCTTTCCTCTTTTAACTTTGGGTACTGGGTATATTGATGGTCTCAGCAACTAGAAAAGTAATAGGACATGACATAAGGGATCTTGCATATCACAGCTGTAGAGTGTGGAATGTTGTCTAAAAGCACACGCTCACGTTTATTATCACTGACCAGCCACTGACCAGATAAGTCAGGAGCAACTTAACCTCTCTATGCTTCAATCCCCTCATCTATAAAACTGAGATCATGGCATTAATTACCTCTTGGAGTTTTATAAGGATGAAAAAGATGACACATGTAGAATGATTTGCTGAGTACCTCAATATACTATTTGCTCAATAAATGTTATCTATTATAACTTTAATTATGCTTATTTTCAAGACAAAGGGAAGTCCCTGAAGGTTTAAGAAGACATGTCTCTCACTTCACCTATATCCTTAAAACACCACACAGACGGTGCTGGCTGAAGAGCTGGCACTGAATAAGTACTCCTTGAGTTGAACTGGAAATGTTATATAAACGTAAAACATTCCTAACCACCATTTTACAACTGGAGTTTTAATTCTCATTCTCTGAGCACAATGCAGGAATAGAAAAATGTAACTGAAGAGAGATACAAGATATTTCACTCCAACAAACAGTAACTGAAAATCTCTCTGGTCTAGGTCTCTGTACACAGGGCTGGTTAATTGATGTGTTTTATAATGACTTCACATTCTGCCTGGGAGTGTGATGATAAAACCAGAAGAAACATTGCAAGGTTGTTATTAATGTACAAACTCAATCAGTTTCAGTAAAAATTTTGTTTTTGATATCAAAGATGCCACTTTACTGAAACTGAAGCCCGGATAGCTGGACATAGCGATGCATACCTCTAATCTCAGCACTCTGTGAGGCTGAGGCAGAAGGATCTTAAGTTACTTAGATCTACGTAACTTAGAGAGAAACCACCAAAACAAAACCAAAACCAAAAAAAACAAAAAACAAAAAACAAAACCAAAAAACCCAAGAAGAAACTGGATATGTAGTTTAGTGTAAAGTTTCTGGGTTAAATCCCCAGTACCGCAAAGCGGGGGAAGAATCAAACTGAAGCCCATACATACAAACCTGAAGTAGGGTCATTGCTTTCAAAATATTTTTAAAGCAAACAAGGTAATTATCTCAAAAATGTGTAAAACCTGGTAAGATACTGCCAACTATGTAATGATGTTCTGCATACACATGAATACAGGTAAATCATTCAGACAAGAAAGTTCAGTACAATGGACTAATGTGAGACCAATATCCAGAAACTGTTAGCAGTTGTATACATTAACAACTATCAATTAGAAAAGCCTGCAGACAAAATGATACCATTGGTAAATGTGGTAAAAATTCTATGGTCCATGGGAATATATCTAATCAAAGATGGGCTGGACATTTATGGGAGAAGTTGTAAAATACTGAAGAACAGCAAAGACCTGAATAAATTATAAGTTTTATATTCATAAATAAGAATTTTCTAGAACCTAAAACATTATAGTATCAATTTTATGAATTTAATCTATAAAAGTAAATGAAAGTCTAATCAAAATCCAAGTAAAACAGTTTTTGGATTCTAGCCAGGTGTGGTGAGGCACCTGTAATCCCAATTCTCTGGGAGGCAGAGGCAGGAGGACTGCAAGTTGGAGCCCAACATGGGCAATTTATCGAGACTGTCTCAAAAATTTAAAAAAGTAGGTGAAGCTGTGATACAGCTCAGTGTGGGAGTTCTGCTTTGTGCCCTCAGTACTGGGGTGGGGACTTATTCTCAAATCTTTATAGAAGGGTAAAGAACCAAGAATGGGGAAAATAATTTTGAAAAATAACCAGGAAGAGGGATATGACCTGTCAGATACACATAAAGGTAACTGTCAAAAGAAAGCTCAGAATCAGATCCCTATTTATGATAAATGTAACAATACAATAGTAGGGAAGAATAATATCAGAACTACTGACTGGAATTTGGATCCCTGTGTTATCCATACAGAAAAATAAATTCAATTAATTAAAACCATCAAAGCATATTAGAAGAATATATATAAAAATATATTTAAGACTTTAAAATAAAGGAAAATTCTTAATTAAGACCACCCAAAAGTTTGACACACGAAGACCTAAGGTTTTAAACTTTTTTGACACAGAGTCCTATTATATAGTTCAGGCTGGCCTTGAGCTTACTATGTAGCTTAGGTTGGCCTCATTTTTGTGGCAGTCTTCCTGCCTCAGCCTCCCGAATGCTAGGATCACAGACATGTGCCATCAGGCTCAGCATACATAAGGTTCTCTATGCCCACAGATGTCACAGTTAAAAGGCTGAGAGAAGACCTTTTTACATGTAACATTAAAAAAGAGGTTGGTAATTAAAACAAAAAACCTTAAAATAACTCTTTTGAAAGAGGAAAAAAAAAGGTGAAACAATCCAGAAAAAATTTTTAACAAGAGGTTAGTAATTTTAACAAAAAACCTTAACTGTTGCAAAAGAGAAAAAAAGTGAAACAATCCAGAAAAAATTTGGTAACAAAAATACAACCAAGAATTCACAAAGGAATGGGTAGTACAAAACAAAGAGAATCAAATTACCTGACTACTAGGGAAATGTACTTAAAACTGTAACCCCATACCCAACTTGGCAAAATGTTAAAATGAGAAAAAAAATATTGTTAATAAGAATATGGGAAAAGAGAAACTTCAAGGCTTGTCATTTGAAGACCAATGTGTTAATTACCTAGTATGTACACAGACCCTAAAGAAACTCTTAAATGTAAAACAGCAGGTATAGTATGTATAGAGATGTCTGCTGCAGTGCTGACTATGAGAACAAAAATTTATAGCAGTTTATCTCTTGGGAATGTCTGCTTATAGGGAAAAGGATTGTTTGAAATGTGGCATATTCATGTAATGCAATACTAATTAAGAGCTACTAGGTTATGTACACGTACCAACTCCCTATAATGGATAAAATCATTACATACTATAAATAAGTACTAGTATAAGTAAAAGTTTAAAGATGAGCGGCTAGGACTGAATAAATACATGTACATTTAAATCTCAAGATTCATGCTGGGTTGGGCATTGCAGTGCATGCCTATAATCTTAGCACTTGGGAAGCTGAGGCAGGAGGATTGCTGTGAGTCTGAGGCCAGCCTGGGCTACAAAGTGAGTTGAAGTGCAGCCTGAACTGCACAGGGAGACTGTCTCAAAATGCCAAACAGCCAAAAAAAAAAAAAAAAAAAAAAAAAGTTGAAAAATTATAGAAAAAATAGCATACAATTTATGTTATTTTAATAAACATTCTATACTGCTCATAGATATGTGTGTGTATAAAATTAGATTGGAGGCACTAGTAAAAAGAAATAGAAGTAGGTATTTTATTTAAATAAGATTATGCACATATGAAAAGCATTGATAAGATACTAACAATGTAAAACTATTAATTATAAATGGTGAATATGTATAGTTTCTTAATCTATTCTATTGATATAGAACTGATTCCTACAATTGATATTCTAAAAATGTCTTCAAATAAAAAATTAAATGTAAAACATGACAGTTTATTCATTCTTATGTTTTTCTTTAAGAACAATTGACTTTATATATACACAAGTGTTAACTTTATAACACATATGTGATGTATCTTAGTATAACCCTTTTTCCTGGTGTTTGGACTTTTACTTGTAAGTCTTTAGATTATGGTCTCTATGCCTGTTTCCTGAGCTGATTAACAGCAACTCTCACTTTTCTTTTTCCAGCCTCTAGCACTGGCATTCTCCCATCAAGCCTCTTCTTCCCCACCCCACTGGAAAACAGTAACCCACGGCAGAAGCGCCTCTGCAGCTCTCCCCTCAGTGATGGCAGGGATTATTAACTAGGGCTGATTTTGCTCTTCTTGCCCCTGGGGTACATCTGACAATGTCTGAGGACATTTTCTGTTATCATAACTAAGCTGTTATTGGTATTTAGCATGTAAAAGCAAGGGTACTGCTAAACATCTGTACTGATTAATTTTGATTATCAACTGGACTGGATTAAGAAACTCCTAGAGAGGTGACTGGATACCAGATAACAGTTTAGAGTCTAAGCTAGATTATTCGTGAAATAATCACATAAACTAGTAAAAACCTGCAATTATGGATCAGAACCATAGCTATATGTGAGACATCTATACAAATGAGAAAGATTTGACCTTAGAGTCATAGAAGGAAGAAAATGTTCCCTTAAAGGAAGTAATGACTAAGCAGACGCCCAAGTATTAATTACAGGAAGTGAGAAAGAAGCAAGCTGGACTGAGGGAAAGCATGTACACAGACCCAGGAGAAGGAAAAGAATGTGCAAGTACGTGGGGCTCTAGGAAGGTCCCTAAAGTTGGAGAAGATGAATCAAAGCTCCAAAGTGGCAGTGAAAATCGTAAGGAAGCTCTGCCAAAGACAGATTCAGAAAAGTGTTCCTACCTTGACGCCAGTGTGTCACATGGCGATCCTTTTCTCTTATGTGAGTCTGGGTTAGCAGGATCAGATGAACTGTCCCCGAGGCCACTCATGTTGAAAAACTTCACACCTAAAAAGGAAGGGTAAGAGTAATAAGTCTACCTTATAGCCTTTTCAACCAAATAAGGGACGGGGAATTCCCTTCCTCATGTTTCTAAATATAGCTAAAATTTCTAAACATTGTGGTCTGTCAATAAAAAGAGGATTACAACTGTAATAAAAGCATCAGCATCTATATAAAACTACAAGGGTCATCAGCTATTCACTTCCTATACTTCTGTTTTTTCCTAAATCTGTAAAATAAAATTAAATCACTTATGAAATTATTGTGATAAATTCAGATGAAAATGTTAGAATTTAAAAAGGAGATTTTTGTTTTTACAAAGAGAAAAAAATAATTTTACCTGTAAATGTAAAGACTGAGTTACCGCAAGAGTCACAGAAATTATTTTTAGATTTTTACTCAGACCCTACTTTGCAAAGAACATAAAATAACTTTCCCTATAAGGTTTAGCACTTTATACTGATAGAAATTAAATTATATCTATATATCTATATTATTAAAGTTAGATTTGGAACTTGAATTGTACTTTCCGCTTTTGACTTCCATACTCCCAACCTTGTGTTTATATAGCTAGGCTACAAAGATCAAATGTTTAGTCTATGTTAGGATCTTGGTATAGATGCCAGAACACAGTCATTCCCTCTGCATGCCAGCCAGGTCTCTTACCTGTTGTGCCAGTTAGTGACCGCACTTAAAGACCCTGTCTGATCTGTCTCTCATCAGCCACTTCCCTTGTGATCCCTAAGAAAACTCAGAACCATCTCTGCTCTTACAGTCATCATTGCCTTTTAGGTTTTCTTAGTGCCAAACAACACACCTTCACTTTCTTACTCCATCCACCCTCATAAAAGAAAGGCAAACTCCTGTTAAAAGGGGAAACTTTTAGCCTTTCTTTAAATTCTGAGTTATTAAATAGTCCCAGCCCAGTATGTTAGCTGTCATGCCGGAAATGTGTATTATAATGAATGTTGAAGCCTTTGAGTATCTCTCACATCGTTTTAGTTATTGTATTTTTATTACAACTATAATGAACTCATCAGCATCTATAAATGAGTAAATCCGTCCTGTAACCCTAAAGCCCACTCTGTTTCAGGCCTTTCTTTGAAGACCAAATACTGTCATATCCTTCTCATTGTACAAACGATCTCAAAATTTGAATTGTGAAACTATGTCATGTAACTAGAAAGGCACATTCAAATTTCTCTATTTTAGAAGAGTTGCTTATAAAGTTTTCAACACCTAAGACTGCGATCTTGCAATTCCTTTTTTATTCTTCTTTCTCTTTTTCTTCTCATTTCTAATTGGTATCCATGTCCTGCCACTTCCTTTCTAACAAAGTATTTTAGATTTTCCCTCTTCAGTTTCAGATAGTTATGATCCTAGTTTGAAACCAAACATTCTTAATACAATATCCTTTTATCTTGCTTCTCAATTCCAGCTATTCTCACTTCTAATCTACCCTATAGACAGCAGCAAAAACATTTCTGCCCAGATGTCATTTTTAATATGTCACTTTCTTCTTAATGGACAATCAGTTGGATCCCCTTACTGAAGCATGGCAGATAAAAGTATGGGCTTTTGAAGCAGAAAGACCTTGCTCAAGTCTTGGTTTAACCACTAATGTGCCTAGCTGTCCCTGGGCAAAGTGCATAACCTTTCTTTAAATGTACTTCCTCCTCAGATAATTTTTGTCTCCACTGGTGCCATGAGTCATTCAGCTCTCTTCTCATATTACCCCCACACAAGAAATCATCAGGATTGGTTAATTTTTATTTCCTAAATACATTCATTCCTCACCTTCTCCTCTACCACGATGATGCATTCATATTCTCATCCTCTCTTAATGGTCTACAAAAATAGTCTCCCAAACGATTTCCCTCTATCCAGTCTTATTTTTCTTATACCAATCTACTGTAGAACCACCAGAATAAGCTACCAAACATGACTAATCATGTCAATCCTTCACTGAATGCTCATTACTCCCAAGGACATCTAAATTTCCCTAACATAATATATGAAAGTGTCCATCAGCTCCTGGGTGAGTCTATTACAGAATCTGATGAATCAGCAGCTAAATGCCTGTCCAATAAAGTGTTTCCACATTATATACATTATGTATTATATAGTATATATATCATATAATTTATATATATACATTGTGTGATATATGATTTGCATATACAAACATTAGTTTTGATCTCAAAAGACTTCAAAAATAGGATTCTTGGTAATATCCCATGTTCCCAGAAAGGGTAAATAGCAGGCAAAAAAACACTTTAAGTTGACCTTAGTTTGGGGAATGGCCCACTGAAGTTAGAAATATCTATTGAACTCCTACCATACGCCAACCTCTGTTCTTGGGGATACAGCTGTGAATAAAATTTACAAAGTCACCATCCTCGTGGAGCAGTGATGGTGAATCTTTTAGAATTTTCAGTGATACAGACAGCCCACTGCAGTACGTGTGCCACAGATTCACTACCATCACAGTTTCATTCTACTGTAAGATAAACAAACAATAAATGAAATAAAAAGGAAATTATACACTTGATCTTAGAAGAAAGGAAGAGAAGTGATTTTAAAAAGGGAAATTATCAAGTATATTAGAAGGAAAAGTGCTGAGGTTCAGGTGTGTTCAGTAATAGGGCTGCTAGTAAGGCAGTTAGGAAAGGCCTATGGGAAAATGAGATGTGAGAAAAGCTTGAAGGAGATGAGGGAGAGCCATGGGAATGCTGTATGAGGAAGGCTGGTCCTGGCATGGGAAGGCAAAACATCCTTAAGGCAGAGAAACATGGAAGACGTGAGTGTGTGGCTAGACTAAGGAATGACAGAGTAGTGGATGAGGTTAGTTGGATAACGGAGGTTATAGAGTGTAAGGGCTTAAAAATATATGCACACTGGTGTATGCCAGCCCCCAGGTCTCTGGGAGGGTGAGGCAGTAGGATAGCAAGTTTGAGTCTACTGTGTGCAACTTAACAAGTCCCTGTCTCAAAACACAAAGTAAAAAAGGCTGGGGATATAGCTCAGTGAGAAGGCCCTTCATTGAATTCCCAGTACTGAGAGGGAAAAAAAAAAAAATGAAGAGACCTGACTATGGTCTTGTTAGCACCCGTTCTGACATCCAAACACAAAATAAAAACAATCAGTTAAGTGATATATTACTGAAGATTAACAGAAATATAAATAAGGTTAACCAAACAGCACAAAATTGAAGATACTACTTAACTTTATTTTCACATACAAAAAAACCCCATAAATTTTTAGTTAACATAAAATGGAATTGTGCAATAAATAATGAAGTATCAGCTCTAAACTTGTCTACAAAAGTAGAAAGAACAGAGAGAGGGAAATGATAAACAAAAAAGAGAAAACGCATGACTTCTGATTTTGTACAAATTCAAAAGTAAAGAATTTGCTAATTCCTATTTCATGCTCAAGTGCCATTTCTGGTAAAGCTGCCCATCTTTTCTGCCTCCAATGAAATTATGTTGTATCATCGGGAAGTCTATTCATTCTTAAAACTATTTCTGGATATGTATTTCTTATTATAATATGCTGTAAGTTGTAATTACTTTGTTTCCTTTTCTGGATTTGAACTCAGATGCAATTAAATCTTTTTACTGTAATGTCTAATATCTAATAACATAACAGAAGTTATATTTAAGCTACGATTAAGCTATATTCTCTTACTCTCTGTCCCTGTCTCTCTCTTTTTGCTTTTGAGACGGGTCTCACTATGTAGTTCAAGCTGGTCTTGAATTTACTATGTACCTCCAACTGGCCTCAAACTCTTAGTGATCCTTCTGCCTCAGCCTGCCAAGTGCTATGATTATAGGCCACACACACATTACCACACCTAGATTCTTTTTAAATTTTGAGACAGGGTCTTGTTAACTCACTAAATTGCCCTGGCTGGGCTTGAACTTTTTATCTCCCTGCCTTAGCCTCCAAGAGTACTGAGATTACAGGTGTGTACCTGTCTGGCTTACATTTAAAAATTTAAAAGCATAATTAAGGTTTTTACAGTAAAATTTTCTAGAATCTTTTATAAAGCTTTGAAATTCTTTCCTATAATTGAGAAATATGAACTTCCTTTGAAATCCTTACTTCCCTACTTTCCACAGAAATAAAAACTACTTTCTTGATCTAGAAATTGGAGAATAACTCTTTAATTCTGAAAAGGTGAAGAACTATTTTAGAGAAACAACCTGAAATATTTCTCAGTACTGTAGAGTCACAAAGCCAGGTTGCAGTTATATAACCAAAATAATCCAATCTCACAGATTCAATAATGCTGAGCAACAAATAAACTTGGACCTAAAATAAGATTCCCATGCTATGCTACCCAAGTACTATTAGCTGGAGTTTCACATCTGCTAAATTTATCTGAGATTCTGTGGCTGAGGAAACAGCAGACAATTCAACTGCAGCCAGACCTGCTGGCCTACCAAAATAAGCCAATAGTCAAAGAGCTATGCAGAGTCACCAAGAATTTGCTAATGGTATGATTACTGTCTTAACTGCTTTCTATTTACAAAACACAATAAACAGGGCAATTGAAAACCTCTGATGAGGCCAAACTATTCTAGCTGTCAGATTTATGTGTAATGGCTTTATATTTGGCAGTTAGGGTACTTAAAAAGGGGTTATTAGCAAAAGAGATGTTGGCTTCAGGAAACTAATTTGCATATCATCTTTTAAGAGGTAAGGTTTCTAAGTAAAAGTTACTCTGCTGATTTAAAGAGTTGCTAAATGATACCCAATCTCATGCAATCTCAAGTAGTTTTAGGAACTAGAAACCACACCTATCTCTGTTTAAATGTACCAGACTAACCCAAGTCAGTGGAGGCTTAAGAAACAGGACAGTACTTTTTAATTCAGTTGGGTTAAAAAGCTCTACATAAGAAATCTGTTATTCATCTTTCAAATTTAGCCGAGAACTGGTACCAAAAAATCAGTACCAGTACAATTAATAAAGAACTCTAATAATATACTTAAAAATCCTTAGCAGACCATTAGCACAGAGATGCACATACACAATAAGAGGGACACTCCAAGAGCTACATCTCCCCAAATTGGTTGGTTGCATGAAGAAGAAAAATCAGAATAAACAGAGAGCTCTTGTACCAAGTATTTCCCATAAAGAAATGTTTCTCAAACTGGGTCCTCAGATACTAGGGTCCTGTACAGGAAGTTTACAATTTATCTTTTCATTTTAATGACCACTGAACTCTTTCATATGATAAGAGGGAAACTTTAAGATATTTGTTGCCCATTTCATGGATGAGTAATATTCAGCTATTTGGCAATACTACATTTTGTTTATTTATTCATCAGTTCATGAACATTTAAGTTGTTTCCACTTCTTGGATATTGTCAATAATACTGCTATGAACATCAATACACAAGTTTTTGTGTGACCATGTTTTGAATTCTTTTGGGTATATATGTAGGACAGTGATGCCGTACTTTTTAGAGCTTTCAGTTATAACAAACAGCCTGCTGCAGCATGCATGCCATAGGTTCGCCACCACTGACCTACAGATTAGGATTGATGTGGTGACACTAATATTTTGAGAACTGCCAAAGTGTTTTCCACAGTGGCTACATCATCTTAAATTCCCACCAATAATACATAAGGATTCCACTTTTCTATATGCTTGACAAAAATAGTTATCTTCCCCTTTATAAAAAATTACTGGCAATTTGTATATCTTCTTTGGAGATAAGTCTATTAAGATCCTTTGTCTTTTTAAAGAAATAAATTTTATGTTTATATTTAAGGTATCCAACATGGTATTATAAATCTATCTATATAGATACTCATACATGCATATATATAATTATTACAGTGAAGCAAAGAACACACACACACATATAGATGTAAGTATTATAGTGAAGCAAAGTAACATTTCCATCACTTCACATAGTTACCCATTTTCCAGGGAGCCGGGCATATAGCTCAGTGGTGCAGCGCCTGCCTGGCAAGTGCAAGGCCCTGAGTTTGTATCCAGTACCCCACTCCCACTCCCCAAAAATCTATTTTCCTACTATAGAAACAGCAACTAGCATGTACTCTTAATTTAACAAAATTCCTGAACACAACACTGTTATTAACTATAGTCTTCATGTTGTATATTAGATTTTGTTTATATTACGTATTTGATATTTTGTATCTTTGAGCCTACATCTTTTTCTTCTCTGCCATTGTCCCTGGTAACTACTCTTCTATTGGTTATCTATCTTTGTACAGTATTTGCAGTTTTTTACTTTCAGATTCTATTCTAAGTATATCGTGTCATGTATTTCTTTCTGTGTCAGGGTTTTCTCACTTAGGGTAACGTCCTCTAGGACAATTCATATTGTGGCAAAATGGCAGGATCTCTTTTTAAGGCTGAAATATATATATATATATATATATATATATATATATATATATGTATGTGTGTGTGTATGTATGTATGTATGTATATGTATATATGTATATATATATGAAATGTATTACATATTATATTTACATATAATACTATAAATATATTGTATTTATATATAAATTCATTTACTCATAAACCTAATTCATTCATTCATTCATAAAATATGAGGAAATCAGTATGTTAGAGTGAGGAAACCTGAAGCAAGCAGAGGTTACCAAATATGCCCAACGTTTTATGTGACAGAGGTAGAACTTGATCTTAGATATTTTGGTTTCAGAATCTGAATATACTTTAAGTTATGTGACTAATCATAACTATTACATAAAAAAGCCAGCAACACAGTCTCAAATATTTTTTTTGCCTCCTTGTCAAAATGATTTTCCAATAGATCTGATAGGGATCTTTCAGAAAATCAGACATTCAGTTATACCACATCTGAAAATATGGGTGGAGCTTACAAAGTTTTTAATTACATAAAGAGAAAATCTTTTCAATTTTTATTCCAAAATCACACAAAAATAAAGTTGACTATATACCTAACTCTGACTTTTCTTCTATGGTATACTATACTATAAAATTAATTATTTTCTGTAAGATACACTTTACCTTAAAATGTAAATGTACTGTTCAATCAAAACGAAAAGTTCTGCCTTTGTAAATGCTTATTTTTGCTCTATATTTTGAGCTCTAAAGTTACATACACGCGTTTTGTGTGTGTGTGTGTGTGTGTGTGTGTGTGTGTGTGTGTGTGCATGTGTGTGTGTACCGCCTTCTCAAAATCACTCAAATTATCTTTATGAATCTTTCGAGAATTTTGGAGCCCTGTCAAATTTCAACAGACTAGGGCTGGGGATATAGCTCAGTGGAATAAGCACTTGCCTAGCAAGCGCAGGGTCCTGAGTTCGATCCACAGTACCACAAAAAAAAAAAAAAATTTTTCAACAGACTGTCTCCTGAAAACAATCTTTACAGGCTTTCTTTCACCACATAAAATGCTCAGTAACAAATCCATGTATCTATAAAGTCACATATCCTGATCTTTTTAGAAAAAATATAGGTGCAAACAGAGTGAAGAACTAAGTGAAGGACCACTGAACCGAACAACAGGTCTGTGCTATTCCACAGTGTCATTTCCATGGAAGGCACTATTACAAAAGACAAAGAAAAGCTGGTAAACTATGCCAGGTCATAAGAGAAAAACAAATGTGATAACTGTACAATATGTGATTCTGGTACAGACAACTGGTAAAATTTTAATGTGATTATATATTAGGTAACAGTAATAAAAATGTTGCTTCCTAAATTTGATTATACTGTGGTAAAGTAGGAGATGCTGAATATTTTGGAGTGACAGATCATGATTGTCTGTAACTTACTTTCAAATGTTTCATCATCATCACAATGGTGCAGAAGGAAGAGAGTTAGTACTAAGCACAGAAGAAGCAACTGTAACGAAACATTGACAAGGGATAAAACTGGACAATGGGCATACAGGTGTTCAGTGTACCAACTCTTTAACTAGTTGGTATATTTGATAGTTTTTAATAAATGTCAAAGAACTAGAAGAGAAAAATTTTCCTTATGAGGAAGAAAATACTACTTTCTCAGCCAAGTTGTTTAGAAAGCAATTAATAAAGAAAAAGACATATGAGCTAATGTTCAGTCAGTAGATTATTTTATTTTCTCTTCCCTGGTCTTTTCTACAATCAAGCTACTAACATTCCCTTGCTAAAAACTATTTTCTTTCCTTTTTTTTCTTGGCAGTGCTATAGGTTGGACCTAGGGACTTGGGATTTAGGCATGCTGGGCAAGAATTCTACCACTAAGCTACACCCAGCCCAGCTCTGAGGGCTCTTTCACATGATTGAAAATTCCATTATAAAACATGCTTTTTGGCAAAACTTTTTTTTTGTTTGTTTTTTTGACACAAGGTCTGGCTACGTAGTTTGGCCTGACCTTGAATTCACTAGCCACCACTCTTGGCTAAAGATCTTTTTTTTTTTTTTTGATAATCAGAATGCTTAATCATTTCTCTCTCCTTACTGATAACTAACAGTCAGATTCTAAATGACAGAAAACATTAAGTTAGTGAATGTATCACCAGTTATTAAAAACCAGAAGCCTAGATTTGTGCTGGTTCTACAAATTAATGAAATTTTAAAGAGAGAGATACAGCATTAAATGAGGCTTTTCTAATACAATTTTGTACTTCTCATCCTTGCTTTAAAACTCTTGCTGGGTGTGGTGGTGCACAACTGTCATCCCAGCACTTGGGTGGCTGAGGCACCGGACTGTTGCAAGTTCAAGGCCAGCCTCAACTGCATTACAAGATCCTGTCTCTTAATAAATACATTTAAAAAAAAAAAAAAAACTTCTCTTGCTAGTACTGCTTCTACCTGCTAAACTCACTGTTTACTGCAAACATTGCAGGTATTGTTTGTCAGCTAAAGTTCACTGCCTCTCACTGCCATGATTGTTGATCCCCACCCTCTAAACTGACAGCTATTACTGTTCACACTGACTGTCATATCTTCCTTCAAAAAGCAAGCGTGCAGGGGCTGGGGATATAGCTCAGTGGAATAAGCAGCGCAGGGTCCTGAGTTCGATCGCCAGTACCGCAAAAAAAAAAAAAAAAAAAGCAAGCGTGCGGCCAAAGCCAAGAGGATGAAGGGGATTTATAGGTGCTATTACTGTTCTGCTTCTTCACACTCATAATGGCCATAAAAATGTGTTCAGAACATAACTCAAAAGTTACATGCTTAGCTGGGTATGGTAACACATGCCTATGATCCCAGCTATTTGGGTGGCTAAGGCAGGAAGATCGTAAATTTGAAGCTGGCTGGCATAATTTTAAAAGACCTTACATCAAAATAATGAAACATTTTTTAAAGGGCTAGGGATGTAGTTCAGTGATAGAGAGCATTTGCCTACCATGTTCAGGGCATGTAAGGAGGGGATTAAACTTTGTTAAAGTTTGTGATTCTTATCTGAATGTTACAATTCAATTGGAAATCTGTTAATTTAAAAACATTCTTCGGACTTCCGGGAAGATGGCGACCAGGAGAGTGGCAGAAGGAATCTCTCCCAGAGACCGATCCTTTGCGCGCAGCTGCCCGGTCCGTGGATGCAAAATTCCAACTGATCGGGCTGCTCTCCACGGCATGACCATTAAAGGGCCGGCTGGACAAGCCGGGTGGCGAGAAGTGGGCGGATACCGAGAGCTGGGTGCCCGAGAGATCGGTGAGGCGCTTCGGCCGCAGCTCAGCTCAAATCGCGTACAGCCGAGAGAGCGATTGCGGCAGGAGGAAAGCCTCCAACTCCTGAACCCGATCGGCTCAGAGACGGCTGTAACCAGGATTTGTTGGAGGCAGCAGAGCAGAGGAAACTCAGAAAACGAGCTACTGGGACAGATTGCGCCAAACTGAGCAGCGGTCCGGGATCCCGCTCAGAGCCCCGCCCCCGCAGCCTGCGCTGCGCGAAATGGAGTGGCTGCGATCCGCGGGATTTCTGAGTCGGGAAAAAGCTCGATCTGCGGAGATGCATCTGAACAGCATTCCTGCCTGCAGGATCCCAGGGTGAGTTGTGTGGGCGGTCTAACCGGTTTTGCCTGAGTCGGGAAGAAGCTCTGCCCAACAAGTGACATCAAAGCAGCTTTAAGGACTGAGGGATCACCCAGGTAGGAAGAGCTAGCTAGGCGCCCCTAGGGGATTTGTGAGGGGGGGAAGGAGCTCCACCCAGGCAGGAACACCTGAGTGGCCTGTCTGCAAGACGCCTGGGGTGGCGACCTGTTTATAGGCCCCAGCCAGGTCTCGGGGTAGGGAGTAGAAGCGGAAATCTCAGCAGACAGCTTAAGGGACATTCTCCCAAAGAGAAGGAATCATTGGAGCAGCCTCTGCAGCAGACCTTTGCCTGCTGAACTGCCTGGGGAATTTATAGCTCCACATTTTGAATCTGATACCCAAAAATGGGAAAACAGAGGAACAAAACGCAGTCT